>APFE030710282.1:867-112325 GCA_000404065.3 Pinus taeda | reverse complement strand
ATTAGAATAACATAATTATTAATTTAAGATATTAAATTAATAATTATTATTCTAGAATGTTTAATTATTTAATGGAGACTTTTAGAATTAGCATATTGTTGTAACTAGATATGACTCTCCAAATGTGTCGTATCTTAGGCTCTATTTTAGGAGATTAGTTAGCTAGTTGGTTTGAATAGCATTTATTGTAAATGGACACTTGTTATTTAATAAGTGATCCATAATTAGAGGTAGTTAGGACATGGAGCTTATAAATAGCTCATTGCAAGAGTGTTTGTGTTGTTTGGGTGTAAGCTCTTGCAAATCAATTATGTAATTTTTTTTTTTTTTTATTAATAAAATTATGTGTCTGAGGACACTTCTGCCATTAGTACATACACTGATTTTTAACTTTTCCAAATGAAGGAAAGAAATATCCCCATAAAGGTTCTGGAATTAGAGAACAAGAATGAAAAGATCATTGCATTCTATTAGAGTTCAAGAGAAATAAATATGACAATCAAGAAACAAACATTCAAACCATGTACACCATGCTTGTCTTGAAAGCACGAGTTGGGGAAAAAACCAACCAACAATAGATCTATTATTGTCCTTGGTTAAAACACAACCAAGCTGGCCAACAACCTAAGCTTTCACCGGTCAACCATGGCTCCCTACAATGGAGAATACACAAGCCTTTTAAGGGCTTCAACTACATGTAATACCATGAGCTCAATACCATGAGTCACCAATACTAGGTGTCTAAAACCACAATTGTTAACCATAATTGTTGACATAACCTCAACTCCACCATAGGATCAAGTTTATCTAACAATCCCCCCTTTCAACTTGCATTGACTGGTCGAGGAGCTGCAAGCATACATATGAAGAGTGTTTCCCTTGCATGTGAACCCCTCCATCGTTGACCACACTGCCACTTTTGAAGCGAAAAGGAGGGCAGATTCATATTGCCCATCGTCTGTTGAAGGAACCATGCTCTAGTTGAAGGAACCATGCTGACTAAACCGTCCGCTGTGAGCTGATCCACCACGTACACCAACTTATTGCATGCCTTTCACTTTTGCTGTGTTCCTACGAATGCCATCTCTGATGTGATTCACACCAGTGGTCTCTGCATATGCGTGGAGAAAGTGGTTGCTCTGCGTGCATCAAGGAGAGCCTTGACCTCTGTGTGATGGAGGGCAACATTGTTGCGGTGTTGCAGAGAGGAAGAGCCATCAAGGAGGGAGCTTGTGTGCTGCCATAGGTGCTGCCAAAGCTGTCGAGGAGGGACCTCATAGCCTAGCTTTCTTGTCGACAGAGGAATTCGATCAGCAGAATAAGTCTAAGTATTTAAAAAAATAAAGGTATTTAAAAAAATAAAAATAAAAACAAGAGAAATAAGATTTTTTTTGTTGTTAGGACTCCGATGAAGTTGAATTTTCTTTTTTGTTTTCGGGTTGAAGTAATTTTTTCTGGAAGTTGATTTGTTTCATGAAGAAATCAATATCTGTAAAAGAAATTCTGGGAAATAAATACAAAGTTTTTAACCCTAGTTGAATATAAAAATCAGGGTTTAGGGCAACAAAATTAGGTTTGTTGTTGAAAAGAAAGAAACCCTAGTTGCTAGCAGATTGTGGTGAAATTCAACCCTAGAAGTACAGTTTAGAAGAAAATTAGAAAGAAATGGCCAAGATGTCAAATGAAAAGTTCGAGGTGGAGAAATTCACCAGCAAGAGAAACTTTTCTCTTTGGAAACTGAAAGTTAGGGATTTGCAGGTGCAACAAGGGTTGCACAAGGCATTGAACGGAGCAAATAAGAAACTTACAAGCATCACTCATTCAAACTCAGAGGATTTGGATGCCCCAGCTTTCAGTACCATTAGGTCATGCCTAGTGGATGAAGTTCTCTTCAACATTGTTGAAGAAAATACAACTTCAGGTTTATGGGAAAAACAAGAAAAACTATATATGACAAAGTCGTTAACCAATAGAATTTATTTGAAAAGACAACTGTACAGTCTTCGAATGAAGGAGAGTTCAAAAGTTGTAGAACATTTGAATGTTTTAATAGACTTATATGCCAATTAACAAATATGGAAGTTAAAATTCACGAAGAAGACAAAGCTATAACCTTGCTATGTTCTGTGCCTGAATCATGGGATCACTTCGTAACTTCAATAAGTTTGAGAACTGCTAATTTTTTGAAATTTGAATTAGTTGTTGGAGCTCTCTTGTCTGAAGAAGTACAAAGGAAATCTAGTACTGAAAGAGCTGCATCAGAAGCCATGATAGCTAGAGGACGGTCAAAGGAAAGAGGAGAAAAAACAAGGTGGTCTTCTAGATCTAAATCAAAGGGAAAGAAGTGTAAAGCAAAATGTTCACACTACAATAAAATTGGACACCTGAAGAAAGACTATTAGAAACGAAAAGAATCCAATAACTTGAAGAAGGAAGCAAATCAAGTTGATTCAGGTATGATAGACGAAATTTTATCTGCTAAAGAATTACGTATGATAGATGAAACTTCACCTGCATGTAATGTCTCTCAGGGTTTAGAAAGTTGGCTATTAGACTCTGGTGCTTCTCATCACATGTGTCCACATAGAAATTGTTTTACTTCATATAAAGATGCAAATGGTAGTTCTGTGTTTATGGGGAATAATGTATCATTTCAGACTGTTGGGATGGGAAATATTAGGGTTAAAATGTATGATAACAGAGTTAGAACATTAACTACTATTGGACATGTACATGATTTGAAGAAAAAATCGATTTCTTTGGGAGTGTTGGATTTGGATGGTTATAAGTTTACAAGTCAGAATGGAGTGCTAAAAGTCTTTAAAGGCGCCTTAGTTGTTATGAAAACAAAAAAGGTCAAAAATCTTTACAGACTCAAAGGAAGTACTCAGGTCACTGAAGCAATGATTGTGTCAGAAAGAGAAGAAGAAGGTACTCGCCTATGGCATTAGCGATTAGGTCACATGAGAGAGAAAGGTCTTCAAGTATTGATGAAACATAAATCACTTCCTGATTTGAAATCCTTGAAGTTTGATTTCTGTAAACATTGTGTGTATAGAAAACAATGTAAATAAAGATTTAAAATTGAGAATCATGATAGTAAAGATATTTTAGAATATATTCATTCTGATATGTGGGGACCATCTCCTATTTTATCATATGGAGGTGCTCTATATTTTTTAACGTTTATTGATGATTTCTCCCATAAAGTTTGGGTCTTTATGCTGAAAAAGAAAGCTGATGTATTCAATATCTTTAAACAATTTAAAGCAATGGTAGAGAAAAAGAATAGGAAAATCAATTAAATGTTTAAGAACTGACAATGGTGGTGAATTCACATCAATAGAATTTGAACAATACTGTAAGGATGAAGGAATTGTTATACACAAAGTTTCTATTTATACTCCTTGCCAAAATGGTGTTGCTAAACGTATGAATCAGACACTTATGGAAAGAGCCAGAAGCATGATTAACAATGCTAACTTGCAAAAGGAGTTGTTGACAGAAGCAGTATCCATTGCTTGTTATTTAGTTAACAGATCACCTTCAGTAGTGATTAATTGTGAAATTCCTGAAGAAGTTTGGACAGTTCAGTCTTATGATTATTCACATTTAAGGATATTTGGTTGTGATGCTTATTCTCTTATTCCCGAAAATTAGCGTTCAAAATTAGATCCAAAATCGAAATGTTATGTCTTTGTTGAGTATGACTATGTCGTGAAAGGATACAGGTTGTGGGATCCTACATCGCGGAAGATAGTCATCAGTAGAGATGTAAAATTTGATGAATATTCTCTTTTGAAATCAAATGTTGAAAGAATTGAACATGAATAGGTATTGCCAAATCAAGAAGTTCAATTGGAGGCTAGATTTTTTGGTGACAGTCAAAAGGAAGAAGAGGTTTCTGGAGAAAAATGTGTTGAAGATACAAAAGAAGTTGTTGAAGTTTCTGAACTAATTCAGCAACAAGTCACTCTAAAAAGGTCTATAAGGGAAAGAAAAACTCCCAAAAGGTATGAAGATTCTGCTTCATCTTTTGCTATGATTACTAAATATGGGGAACCTTCTTGTTATCAAGAAGTAGTAGATGATATGGATAGCGAAAATTAGAAAATGGCTATGGAAGAAGAAATTAATTCCTTAGCCAAGAACAATACCTGGGATCTTGTAGAACTTCCTGAAGGGAGAAGTGTTGTTGGATGCAAATGGGTCTTCAAACTGAAATGGAATGTTGATGGAAGTATCGAAAGGTGTAAGGTGAGGCTGGTAGCAAAAGGGTATTCTCAGGTTGAAGGTATCAACTTCCATGAGATTTTTTCACCAGTTGTAAAACTTGTTTCTACTCATACTGTGTTGGCACTAACTGCATTACTTAACCTTGAGTTAGAATAGTTAGATGTTAAAACAACCTTTCTACATGGTGATTTGAATGAAGAGTTATATATGGAACAACCAGAAGGTTTTGTACAAGGTCGCAACAGAAGATTAGTTTGCAAGCTTAGGAAATCATTGTATGGTCTGAGGCAGTCTTCCACACAATGGTACAAGAATTTTGACTCCTTCATGGTGATCCAAAACTTTATTAGAAGTGAGTATGATCATTGTGCATGCTTCAAAAGTTTCAATGACATATTCATTATCTTAGCTTTGTATGTCGACGGTATGCTTATTGCAAGAAAAAGCATGGAAGGAATCAACAGGTTTAAGGCTCAGCTCTCTAGGACATTTGATATGAAGGATCTTGGAGCAGCGAAACATATCTTGGGCATGGAGATACACAGAGATAGGAAAAATTGTAATCTTTGGTTATCACAGTAGAAGTATGTGGAGAAAGTACATGAAAAGTTCTGTATGAACAATGTGAAACCTGTTAATGTTCCATTAGCTTCCCATTTTAGGCTTTCTTCAGTTTTGAGTCCTAGAAATGATGAAAAAAAGTAGTATATGTCTCATGTACCATATGAAAATGCCGTAGGCAACCTAACGTATGCGATGGTATCTACAAGACCTGACATTTCACATGCAGTTGGAGTTGTGAGAAGGTTCATGGAAAATCTAGGTGAAGAAAATTGGCAAGCAGTGAAATGGGTGCTTCGATATCTAAGAGGCACAAGTGACCATTACATCATCTTTAATGAGTGAAGGATCAGTCTGTGGATTTCTAGATGTTGCTATGCAAGTGATTTGGACAAAAGAAGATCTACTATAGGTTATGTCTTTACTGTTGCACGTGGAGCAATTAGTTGGATGTCAAAGCTTCAAGAAATAGTTGAATTGTCCACTACTGAAGCAGAATATATAGCTGCTTCAGATGCCATTAAAGAAGCAATTTGGTTAAAGGGACTACTTGATGAGATTGGAAGGATGCAGGAGAAAGTGAATGTACTTTGTGATAGTCAAAGTGCTATTCACTTGGCTAAAAATCCTGCTTATCACAACAGAACCAAGCACATTGATGTAAGGTATCATTTTCTAAGACATGTGATCAATGGTGGAAAAGTAGCTCTTCAAAAGATCCATACACAGGAGAATTTTCCAGACATATTCACAAAGGCAGTTACAGTAGAGAAGCTGTGATGGTGTTTAGCTTCTCTTGGCTTGCAGAAAAGATGATGAATGGGCATGGGTAGGCGATTAGGAAAATAGTTGTCAAGGTGGAGTTTGTCGGAAATTGAGAAATACTTATGTAAATTTGGGTAAAATGTATTAGTTATCAACAAGTTAGTTTTATACCAAAACATCAGTTATGTAACCGAGGAGGCTCATGTAAAACAGATGAATGCTCGAACTATTGTAAGGAGAATCATTTATTGATTGAATAGAGATTCAAATCCCTTACCCCATGGATGTTTCCTTGACACTCTGTCAGGGTTTTACCATATAAATCCTAAGTTATTACTTGTGTGGTTGTATTCAGTTTCCTGTCGGTTTCATTTCTTTCTTGTTTTTGTAACCTCCATTAACTACAAATGGTATCAGAACTCTCGTTGGCAAGGGCCCTGGCTAGAATTGTTCGAGGTGTAGCAGAAGTTGTCACCAAATGACAATAGAACAAGGAGGTGCGATAAGGTGACCTGTATCATTTGTGGTGGCTAGAATTGTTCGAGGTGCAGTGGAAGTTGTCGCCAAATGACGTTAGAACAAGGAGGTGCGATAAGGTGGCTTATATCATCAATGAGGAGCAAGAAGAAAATGAAGTTTGAAGGCTTTGCCAAGGCGTGGTTCGATGAGGAGCAAGAAGAAAATGAAGTCTGAAGCCTTTGCCAAGGCCTAGGAATATTTTTTGGAAGTTTAAATTAAATTTTGAAAGTTTAAATTAGATTTTGAGGCTGTGGTGGAGGCACACACCCTGGACTAAAATGCCTTGCTAGAGATATCGACGAAAGACAAGGAAA
This sequence comes from Pinus taeda, assembly GCA_000404065.3. Classification (NCBI taxonomy): domain Eukaryota; kingdom Viridiplantae; phylum Streptophyta; class Pinopsida; order Pinales; family Pinaceae; genus Pinus; species Pinus taeda. The sequence goes on along the minus strand of APFE030710282.1, from coordinate 105,930 downwards.
AGTCAGCAAAGATTTGCACTTCAGAATTTAGTGTTGAATAGCAAAGGGTAAGTAAGTTTGACACGAGAATAGAAAAATAGTTTTGCAGTAACATTGGGTTGTTGATAGTTCAAGTTATGGGCAACGAAAAGTTGTTCCTCGTGATGTTGAGTTATGGGCAAGGAAAATCCATTTCTTGTGATGTCTTTGAGTTGAGTCCTTTGGGGAGTGTTGCGTGGAATCTCCCTTTCGCAGTATTAGATACTAGAATTTCAACAAATGGCACTAATGAAGGTTCTTCTCATAAAAAAATGTTTTTTAAAGGAGTAAGAAGTTCTGTTTTGGAATGAAAATTAGTGGATATGAAAATGGTATGTCATTTTGCCTACTTCCAGGTTGCATTCGAATCCAATCCATGAGCGGTGGTTTGCTTGACCAAGAAATTGATGAGTTGAGAATCGCGTCAAAGGTCAAGAGGAGTTGTAGGATAATGTTTGTGAGGAAACAAAAAGGCTACGTAAAATTATCGAGGAGAGAAGCCGTAGCTAGCAACATCTGTCGAGGAAGGTGCGCCCTTGTTCAGACCCTGCATGTACCTATGTGCTGCTGGCTTGGAGGGATGTGTTGACTGGCAAGGAACCTACCGACAGCAAACCCCTTCATTGTTTCTAGAAGACCCTACACCTTTTAAGGGCTTCAACTACATGTAAGACCATGAGTCACCAGTACTAGGTGCCCAAAACCACAACTGTTAACCGCAATTGTTGACATAACCTCAACTCCACCATAGGGTCAAGTTTATCTAACACATTCACTTGGTATGCCAAATGCCACATGTTTTTTATTATCCATGGGGATGGAGCTAGGCTAGATGTTACTTTATATTCAATGAGGAGCCCTAATAATTTGGGTCGAGTTTCCATGTTGGCTACCATTAAAGGAAAACAATAAAATTCCTTTTATTGGTCCCGATTTATTATTCTTGCAGGGCTATAAACCTTAAATGGTCTCCTTGAATTCTATAATGTTGATGAACTTGAGACAATGGTAATTCGTGAAATTTTTATGGCAACTAATATTAAGTGGGATCCCACTAGAAGGTATATAGAAACAACAGTCACAATTGTTCATGAAATGGAAAATGGCTTTAACATATGTTCTATCAATGGAAAGTTGTTGTACCGCATTGCCCTAGATCATTTCTATCAACTATTATGGCATCCATGGCCACCCTCTCTTCTAAGCCTACATAAAGAGGGGAATATTTGTAAGAATTTGAAAAAGTATAATAAGAAGTATGACGTTGAAGACCAGGGTATTGTATTGTTGTTGAGTGAGAAAGATAGGGAGAAATGAAAGAGATTGCAAGAGGAGTGGCGGGTCTCCGTCACCAAGCTTGAGAGTAGATAACTTTATTTCAAGACGACTGATATAGGAGATATTTTTTGTGTTGAGAGACACTCCCTTCAGGTAATCCACAATTTCATGAGGTCAGTTTCCTTGACACAGCAATATCTCAATATGTCTTCCACTATGATAGTAATAATGTTGTGTATCCTCTCCATGCATTGTTGTTCCTTGCGTTTTATCTCTAGTGTTTACGAGTGGGGATTATATTTTTGTTTATTAATACCCAAAACTCTTGACTCTTGATAAATGCCTCCAATTATATTTTCTAAACGCCATAATTTATTTTGCATAACTTGTTTAGACATGTACACAAATTTGGTTAGACCTCAATGACTACTCCTTGAGAATGACCCACATAATTAGAACAAAATAAATGTATACATCCTCCCTTAATATCCTCTTGTTCCATATGACATGAAATATTGACAAAATTTATAATGATGACCCACTTGAAAAGTAGATAAATGATTAATTTTGGCATTAACTACTTGGTCATGACATGACATGAAATACAACATAGACAATAAAGTATGAAAATGTTGCGAGTGAGTACTCCTCAAAGGATGATATCAAAGATAGTACTGAACCTACAAGAATCTATTATATAGGCTCAATATGGCAAAGTAATTGACGAGGATCTCATACATGTTCCAACGTGCTCCATGAAAAGGAAGAAAATACACACTATGGAGAGGGTTGAATATCCTCAAAATTAAGAATAATCGATGTAGATGCACAAAATGGAAAAACAAAAACAAAATGGAAAAACAAAAACAAAAACTGAATAAATTACCCACCAGATATCGTACCAACATAAAAGGCACAAAAGGATCAAACAAGGATATCATGTTAATTGTTTTGTAAAGACTGCATAACAATCACTCAATGAAGGAACATTAGAACCATGAATTAAAATCCATAAAAAATCACAACTTTATATTATATTTGTCCTAACAAAGTATTAGGATTACAAAAAAGGTTTGATTCAACAAATTACATATAATAAATGGTATGTGAAGCTTTAGGAGTCAACTCAATTAGCTGTCATTAATGTTGTTGGAAATCTTGCTAGTTACATATCCGCAGGTGCCTAGTTCAATCCTACTAGTTAAATGTATTGATTTACACTACCACCTTAGTAATGATATCATCCACTAATGCGAGAAGCTTCCCTTTGCTTAATTGTAAGGTTTTATTTGGAAAAAAACCATAACATCTAAACTAAAGTATACCTCTATCAGGATTGGTTTAGACTCATCAATTTCCACCTATTGTTCCTTCCTAACTGCAAAGTACATAGAAAGTGCATCTTTCCCATCTACATGAATGCTTCTTATACCATAACCTTTCCCTCTAACAACTACACCATTACAAGGAAATTTCCAAAACATAGGGAACAAATATATTATCAAATTAGAGGTCTCTTCTACAAGATAGAATAATTTTAGGAAAAAATAGGAATACAAAATTATATGTAGAGTAATTTTGAATTGCTTTCATTTCCCATCCATTGTTTCATCATATAAATACAATTGAAACTTCTAGAACAGCTACAAATTTTAAGGTAGAATGACAATATCCTTGAGACGGAAAGGAGAAATACATCAGTTAAAAGCAATGGATATTTCAAATTAACACTAAAATCTAATATTAAGATAACATCTTTCTTTGAAAGGATAATTGTGGCAGTAAAAACTGTGATGGTTGAGAGCTGAGACTCACCTCAGTCATGCCACCACCACTGAAGAAGATTATTGCAAAAGATTGTTTCTTTTCCATTTTTAGGGAGTATGAATTTGCTCCCTGAAAAATGCAGATGCTAACATGGAATCGAGTAAGAACTCCCAAGCATCCAAAAATATTGTTAACAAAATGAAACAAATGGATAATGTATCTTCATAGCTAAATTCATGAAGATAACAACCATTCAACTAAAGGGTACCCTTACTCTATAGGGGATGCTATTGTGAATTAATTCAATGAACTAAATCCATAATGGATATGATTTTGCGCCCCTTGCAATAATCGACATAGTTCTCAAAGCGCTGGTTTGCAAATTCTTTCATTGTGAAACTTTGCCAAATAAGGACACGTGGTTCTTCACACTGCACACATTAATAATATAAGTCCTTTGAGTTAATATTATTGTAGTTCTCAAGTATTTTGGCAGTACATTCAACCATCTATAAAATTCTTCTAGAAGAATAATATAGCCCTGAAGGTGCGTATTAATGAAATAATTCATAACCCTAGTGGGATGCTAGGATACTTTTCTAAGTGGTATTGTTATCTATATGAAAAGGTTACAAAACCATAAGGTATAAGAAGTTGGGAGACTAGATCCTTATTTAGAACAACCATGCAAGTTAACATTCCATTGTGAGCCAAGGCCTTTACCACTAAACAAGCCGATTAGGAAAAAATTCATGACCCTGGTGGGATGATTTCAAAACTGGCATTGTTATATATATGAAAAGGTTGCAAAACCATGGTGTATTTGAATTCGGGAGACTAGATCTTGTCTCAGAATAACCGTAAAAGTTAAAATTCCATTCTCATCCAAGGTCTTTAGCATTGAAGAAGCTGATTAAGATAATTTTTCTAAAAACACTTTTATTCTCAATTTCTAAACTAAAACGTCTTAATCAAACTATGTACCTATGTGCCTGGGCAAAGATAACATCATAAATATTCAAATCTACCACAAATGCAATATTTATGACATCTTCTCCATTACTCTTAAGATAGAAATAAATGTTCCTTTGCCTTTGTGCTTCATAAGTTATGGTTTCCATAATTTGAAGAGTGACCATACTCATACATTTTCAATTCGAAGTCCTTATTAATCTACCAAAAATCAAAATTATGGATATTGATGTCGTAGATAGACTCAATTAAATATACATTAGAGAAGTCCCCATCACAACAATGGAACTCACAAATATTAATAAGAACATAGATACCTAACTAAAGCCATCAATGGAAATCTGACACCTAACCTCATTCAAAACCATGTAGAAAGGTACATGTTAATTTGAAGACTTAGATATGAAGTTCATTTCAAAAGTGAGCTCAACTTTGCTAACATCTGTCTATTCAAAAAAATAAATTAAAATCAGAACTGTGAAGAGTAATCATTCATTTTCTAGCATTTATATATGCAGTTCCAAATAACAATTTATACTCTGCACAAATTTTATTCTTCCTAATTTTAGAACAGGTCTTAACTATGTAGAATTAATGAATGATTTTGAATAAATGAGTTGAACATTGATATTTAAAAATTCATTTTTGAAGTATGATTCAAACTGTGGTAGGGCATCCGAGGAATATTTTTTTAACCAAATTTCTTTCAAACAAAAATATGTTCAAGTTTGCATCAATAGATAACAGTGGCATTGATTCAAAATAACGTTCTGTACAACCAAGCTTGAATTTGAATAAGATTCAACAGAGATCATGAATAGCTTAAACTATAATTGAATTGTCTATAAACGAAAATTCAATAATCTTGACAGGGATTCAGGTTTTATATGTCAAGTACATTCAGACTTGTACTTTAAAGGTTACTCCCATGTCAAATTTGAAATATCTCAATAGCTCTTGAAGCGCTTGAGAAGGAAATCACCGCAAAATTAACCTCTCAAACCTGATAAAGGGTTAGGTTCACTAAACGTGGGTATAACTAGTCTAATTTTGACGAGTATCACCACTCGTTGCCAGAAATATGATCAGTCAAGGGTCATTGATAAGCGGTGAATTATGAAACTAATTCAGTCCAAACTCTCTATCAACCTCCAAATGGGTGCAACTCAATAACATAAAGGATGAAAAATATTACAAATAAAAAGTTTATGATTCTTAAAAGCTATTTAACAGAAAAAACTGGCTGTCCACTTCTAGGGATTTGCATTAAGCTTTGTGATAGTGGTTGTATCATGTGTGTGAATGAATAGATTTCATTGGTGTTGAAAACATGTACGTGTTTGGAAATTGCTCCTAAAACCCATGGGTGAGAATGAACCTGTACAATTTATATACCTCATGTCATATTGAACATAAAATACCTCCTCCTAGGCTCTTTGGCCAAGGAATCCATTAGACATGACTAAAAAATATTTTTTTATAAAAGTATTTTTGTTCAACACAAAGAAGTAGCAAATATCGAATGTGAGATGAATCATGATGTAGATGCATCTCATTACCTTTGAGGTCAAACTAGGGGATATTTAATTCATCAAAGTCATATGAGACTTGCACCAAACCTCATATATTGAGGTATAAATTGAAGAACCTATCCGACTAAAGTAGCCTAAAAATTGCGCTAAATAAAATGATGTAACTATCCCGCTACAGAATCTTACAACTTGCACTAAATTTGAGTCATAGAATAGTTATTATCTATTTCATCAATTTTTTATGGTACCTACACCAAACCCATCCATTAAGGCATACACGTGTGCCAACACAAATAGGACCCTGCCATTGCAAAGACTTGAACCACTAACACAAAAATGAACATGTCATTGTAGAGGTTTGAACCTTAGTGGTGCACCCATACACAAGCACAAAAAGGAACTTGTCATTGGAGAGACTTGAAATTTCATGGGGCAATAGCAGAGCACAAAAAGGAACTTGCCATTGGGGAGACTTGAACCTTCATGGTGCTACTTCCACCAACACCAAGCAAGCAACCCATTGCGAAATAAAAATCATTTAATTCTCTCCAAAAGAGTCTTACACACAAACCAAAATGGACACAAAAATTTCGTAATTGAGGTGTTCAAACTTCAACCTAAGAAATAGGTCTTAAAAATAAAACATTCTTGATAAAACTTATCATATGTTATAATTAAAATCACTTCCAATTTTCCATTTTTACTCCCATAAGTGGTCCTAGACACCATTTTTGAGTTTGCTCCTTATCTGCAACCACCATTCATTAGTCAGTAGCCAGTTCCAAAGTGAGAAAATGGTTTCTTAGTAGGTAGATAATTTCCCCTTATTCAGTTCAAAATCAAAATGTGAAGCTACCTAAGGACCAAAATAATTGATATAGTATTTTGGACATTCTAAATTAGTTATATTTGGGTTCATTTGAAAATATATAGTGGTGAAGTTCTTTGGGATCCAAAAATGGCCTTAAAATGAGATTTAGAGAGTGAGGACTCTGATGTTTCTTCTCGAGATGATAAATGTACAACATCACGATGTAAGATAAGACAATGTAGCTTCAATATCATCAACCTATTACCAAGTATGTAATGCTTTCAATGATTACCAAGCAGTTGTAGCAGTGATATATCAATAACCATCCTCTTGTCTACATGTAACCTACCTTTTCTTCATATATGAAGAGTTATAATTCGTAGGCAACAATATCATTCTATTGGACCATTATCTTCATTCAAGAAGAAATATCACACCACAAAAAACTTCACCAATATGCAACTCAAGTAGTCATCCATCATTGATAACCTATGACAGAGAGATAGGAATCATCAACCAATGTGAGTAAGGACCATATCATGCACAAAATTTATCCAACACTTCATCATCACTAATGAAAGAATAACAACAATGTATGTGTCTTCAGCAGCAACAACTACACATCATCAATGATACATATACTTATCATGAACATAATCATGCAACATGGAATGATCAAGAAATCATTATGCCAACAATGTACTATTAAAAGCATAGAAAATGCTCTCCCTGAACATGTGCCAACAATTAAATGTCAGGTCTCATCATATCCATATTCATCAATTAGTAAAGCCATCAAAAGAACTAAAGAAGCAATGTCATATTGAAAAAAATCATAAACCATCATAAGCCAATACTACTTCTATGTAGTGTCTCAGCATCAAAAAACTGTAACCAACAAATTTCAGAACTATAAAGCCAAAAAAAATTAACTGACTGGAGCATATCAAAGGCTCCCCAGGTATTTCCCACTCTTTGTTTGTTTCAAAGAAACATATGAGCCTGGCTAGATCCAAAATTGCATATATATGCGACTGTACTTCATAACATTTGTGTACAAAAAGTAAGATGTTGAACTTTAATAGCCACGGCTCCACCTGAGCCTATATTGTATGTTCTTGTTTCATTGTTACTACATCAGATGCAGTGCTAGTAATATAAGAAACATGAATATCAAAGGAACATGGGAATCTACATCAAGATATACACATGTATATCTCCCCCTGGGATCATACATTATTGATCTTGATAATCTTCTCCTTCTATTCATGAGGTCATGTACTTCACATCACTTTTGTAGTCATTGTGAGAAGTGTAATTTTAAGAGTGATGTACTACAGTAAATACCATCTTCTTTTACTCTGAGTCTGAAGAAGATGAACTGTCATCCTCATTTATGCAAGCGTTAATTTCCTTAAAAATGTAGAATTTGTCTGAATTTATGTATCCTCTTGCTATGAACTTTCCAATTTCTTCACCTACAACCTATCATTTGGTTGATGTAAACACAATTACATTTTCTTTGTTTGCCATTTGACCTACACTTAGAATATTCTACTTTACCCCTTAAACTAATAAAGTATCAACTACCCTTCTATATTTATTAATTTTAGCTCTACCTTTTCCAAAAAAATTGTTGGAGCACTATTTCCAAGAATAACCTTACCATCTACATTTTTCTTGAGAGAATCAAACTTTCTCTTATCTCCATTCATGTGATGAGAACATCCACTATCTATGTACCATCCATCTTCATCTTCAAATAAGAAGAGAGAAACAATACCCTTTATTTTTTCCTCTTCTTTCTTCTTATCAAGAGAAAATTTGGAGATCCATCTTTTGTAGGTCTTTTGACATCAATATTTTTAATTGATTGCTTTCCATGTTGTTTGTGGTGATCCATTTACTTTTTCTTGCATTATTTTGCTACATTCCCAAATCTGGTACAAGAATATAATCTCATATGACGAGAAAAGAAAACATCATAATATTTATGTTTCATGTTCCTTTTATTGCATTCAATAGCTTTGTGACCAAATATGTTGCAAGAAAAAAAAATCCCTTAAAGAAACTTGAGTACTTGGGAGCTATTGATCTTCTTGTGAAGCAACTATTTTTTTGAGATTGGAATAATCTACTTCTACAATTTCCTGCAACATGTCCATAATTATGACGTATAAAAAATTCAACATTATTGATCAGAGGAGAAAATCGATTAATTTTTCTATTATTGGGAGAAAATGATTTCTTTTGAAAATCTATCTTCCTTAGATGTTGATTTGGTTGACTTCTTATCTCTTTGACAAGAATTTTAGATTTCATATTGTTATCCTTCAAGATCCTTTTACAGTTTCATTAAAACAAAGACAACATTTAATGGCGGGAGACCTTTGAATACTAAGAATATTATCCAAAATCTTAGTACTATCTTGAGATCTCAATGTTTATCCTTTTCTTCTAATTTACCTTCTAGAATGTTTACCTCAACCTCCATTCTTTGGTATTTATCTTCCTTTTCTAGATACTAATTTTTCATTCCTTCTTCAACCTTTCTTCCTTCTTCCACTTGCTCCTTTAATTTGATAATCTCTTCCTTAAGCCGATTATGTTGTTCTTCAAATACTTGAAGTAGCTCTTCTTTTTTCTTATTTGGCTTTTCTAGATATGTTCTTAGAGAGACTAACTCATCTTCAAGTCCTTCACAATATTTTTTAGGTTCTACTACAAAATGATATCGGTTATCATATGCCTATAACTTATCCTTAAGGTTAATGATCATTTTCAAAGAAAGATTTATTTTTCTTCTTTGATTAAGAACTGTCTCTATTGCTTCTTCTTATAAATTAGTAACTACACCTTGCATAACATCATTATTTTCTTCAAAAATAAGGTTACTTGTTGGTTCTTCTGATGAATAGTCTTCCTTTGTTCTAACTTCATGTATTTTTCTAATATTATCCCATACTTCCTTTGTAGTTTCATAGTGCATAAACTTTCCTGAAGCTAAATCGGGTATGTTACAAAAGATAACATTTAATGCTACAATATTATTTCATAATTCTTCACTTGATCGAGGGGATTTAGTGCAAACATTACATACTAAATTTAAAACCTCAAATCCTTGGTTCATTAACTTAGACATTATTTGTTCTTTCCATTCCTAATATTTATCATTTCTTAGCCTAAACATACCTTCATTGTCCATTGTTTCTGACTTACCATATTCTTCTGCTTCTAGGGCCATCCTTTTTTAATATGTTATCTCTTTGGAATGTTTACTTTCACTTTTGAATATGAGAGTAAGTTAAATTAATTTGTTGTCATCTTCACTATCATTATTATTACATAGACAAGGAAATGGACCACAATTATAAAAATAACCCATACCTGATAATTCTTTGTTACTCCCTTCTTCATTCTTGATCAATATAAAGAGGGGTTCTCCCAAAGCTAAATATTTGATGACATCTATAATTGTCACTGCACCTGATATATTGCTATCACTACCACAATTATCTAACCTCTTCCTTTGAGTTATCTTCTTCTTTCCCATCATCCTTGATCCACTCCAAGTGGTTAAGCTTTAACTGAAGTGACGTCCTTTGATGCCAATTGTTGGGAAAAATACTGAGGGAGGGGGGGAGGGTGAATTAGTATTTTAAAACTCACTTAAAAATTTCAATTTCTTATTCATATTTTTCTACACTACTGTCATTAAGTAAATTAGCGTATTTACATGACTATAATGAAGATAAATAATGTGTACTCCGTTAACTAGCCTTTCATTTATTTCATCACTTGTTTAACTTGAACTAGTGCATCATTGCTTCACTAGACATTAATTAAACATTGACCATGAAACGTAAGAGAAAAATAAACCATCACACATAAGCAACACAATAACACATGAGGGCACTGGGATTTTAGGTGGAAACCCAATGTGGGAGAAAACCACCACTATCGTCATCTTTGTCTTCATATTTTATTATAAAGGAAAAAATATTACAATATTGTACTAGTGCATACTCATATTAGTACATAGGAACCCACCTGCAAAAGGCTACAACCTTCTCTCATTCTCCAGTACCCACTGGAAGGGAGCTCGAACCCCCTAATCCCATTTACAAGCACCCAACAGAAGGGACCTCCAACCTACTAATCAAATTTATCATCTACCACTCGAAGGAAGCTATGACTCCCTCACAGAAGGATCCAACCCACAGTACCTTTGTGGAGCACGTTTCATAATGTTTCATATTGGATCCATCTAACTCACAACATTAAAAATGTAGGTCACATTTCATCATACTTCCATCATTTAAGCCCAATATCAAATAACAATTCTAAAACCAATCATTGTATCAAATCACTCAATCACTAAACCAACTAAATCATCAAAGCTATAATTGAATCTTAATCAATCAATACAACTAGATTGAACTAAACCAAGATATATCATATCAATGCACAGCTACCCACCAATATACCAAGCCAACCACTATTACCCATCATAGAAACCAACTGTTGTTACTGCAAATTATGATCAACCATATGTCAGAATATATACGTTATTGTTATGAAACATAACTACATATGTGCGTGATTCTCCTTAAGAGGACGTACGTACAGATCTGAAAATAATGAACAACTAAGTATAAATCACTATCACACTGAATCAATCATTGAACCCATCACATATCACTGAATCAGATACAGGTCAACACATGGTAGCATCATACCTAGTCAACATAACATTTTGTAAACAATTCAACCCAACTAGAACTGTCAAACACAAATTATCATGAAGAGACATCATCGACAAACAACAACAAACATAATAGAACTGATGAAATATCATTAACACTTCATACTACAAAAAACCTAGAAGATGCATGCAACTCTTGTAAAGCATATCTGTGTATGCACGTGCTTTTCATACTTGATGCCTGTGTACATATTCCAAATTTTTTGCAGAATGTATACACTAATACCCAGAGGCATATCTGCATATGTACATGGCTTCTCAAAGACAAACCCATGTATAGATATGTAATCACCTTATCATTCCTTCACTGTAATCATAACACACACTCTGCAAACTTTACTGTCACACTTTATGCAAGAATATCATTACCGCCAAAGATATATCATTTTTAGTCATAATCATAAAACATCAAGAAAAAATATTCATTAGTATATATTATACTTTCATATCTATCATATCTAAACCTCCTCCATGCTACTTGGTGCACACCTATTTCAGATCAAATCATTCATTAATAACCAATAAATTTCACACATAATACTTTGATCTCCATCTCCTATATAGTATGAGCCTTAGCCAACACCTTAGGCCAATCCCTTAGTAATTTCGACGGTATTATTTGACGAGATAAAATATTTTTGTCGCAGTCAATACTATGGGCCAATAACATGGTGGAGACCCCTGGTATTCCAATTACCATGGTGCTAAATATTTACGTGACTTTGCTTCGCCATACCTGCATATGTATGCAGAATTTATTCATTAGACCTATGCATACTTTCTCAAAATTTACCTTCATCATTTCTCTAGTTTTGAACTAATATTCCCTTATTCGTTCTCACTGTTACATCTGTACCAGCTTGTGTAATGATCTTGTTACTATAATTTTGACATCTTTATCAAGTAGGTTGCCATCAAGGACAACACATTAGCCATAATGCTAACACTAAAGATTATCTGGAAGAGAAAGATGCCCTTGGGCCATCTAATCCAACTATTAATCAACCATGTCTTCTTCCCTTTCTTCTTCATCATCCTATCTTTCTAAATTCAAAGATTATTGGCCTTCACCATTCAATTTCTCATTTTGACTAGGTTGTTCTTCATATCTCGGTTATTCTTCCTTAAAGAATTGAAAAAATTCCTCGTTTTCACTCAAATATTCCTCAACATGTGGATGTTCACCTTGTTTATATGTTCCTTCAGTAGGATCGACTAACTCTTCAAGTATGAAAATGGCAAAATCTTCCAACGAAGAAACCAATATGTGACAACAAGTTGGTTCTTTCTTAATCGAATTGTGTAGAAGGTTAGAAGTAAGGAAGTAAGCCAAGAGATCTTGCAAACTAAAGAGTAATTTTCTTAAGTGTCCATAGTTGATCGTAAGTAACTTCAAAAGCAAGTTCCATACCTAAATGTGAAGACTCTCCTATCTCATAAATGGAAGTCGGATTTGAACTTAGACTGTTACTACCTTGCACAGATGCTTCATTGTTAGGGAGAGGTGAATTGTTAGCCATATAAAGACTGCCCTTTTCTAGAACCATAATTTTTATGGGGCTAGATCTTGCCAACATATAGGGGGTCTACTCAATATGAGGTCCTAATCAGACCTCACACCATTTGGTGTAGGAGCCCCACTCAGAAATAAGGCTCAATTGTCATATTCTTAAATATTTTCCTTTGCTTGAGAAATTAGAATAAGAGAGTAGCACACATGTACTTTCAAATAAGCAAGTAAGTGTGCCTTGGGAATTGTTCAGTTGTAAAATGTGCTGAGGTTATTTTACTCAAGGGAACAAAAGTGAACCTTTAGGATAGAAGTAATAGTACTAAGACAATAAAGACACATGAAAATACGTATGAAAGAATCATTAGTCATCAATAAAAACAATTCAGAAAGATGCAACTATCATCCAAACAATTACAACACAGATTCGATACTATGGGAACCAAAGCCATCAAAATAGTTCAATTTATTAATATGTATGAAAGTGAACATATACCACAAACATCCAAAGAATAGTTTTCAAACATTCAATATATAAGCATGAAAATATGTTGACCCAATGGGCTTGAAATGTTAAGGAAAAGTTCCAAGATATACTGATACAATCAACACCACTAGCTCCAATAGTGGAACATTAGAGCCATTACTTTCTCCCCAAGATAACTATATCTATCTCTCTAATGCTTTGTTGGACAAGCCAAGGTTAAAATTCCTCCCTTTGAGTAACGAGGCTTATTTTATAATTAGAGGAATGGTATTTCATATCCTCATGACTCTTCGACTTCTATTATGACCATTGGAATTATAAACAACTTTTAAAATTATAAATGAATCTTGGACTTCCACATATTAACATTTACAAAAATTACAAAATTACATCATCATTTCCACATCATCATGTGACGACAACATGACAAGTCATCCACATTGATGAGTTGGACCCATACTCACTCATGGCATGGATTTTCTTGAGATATGATAATGATGCCATCTATGTATTTAATACTTGATGTATATGTCTCATTCTTGTTTCCTTCTACCCTCCAAAGGGTCTTCAGATCATATGGAGTCTTTATGGATCACTTTGATCATCCAAATTCAATGTTATTTCACTTGTCACGACATGTGTTCTTCTATCTCTCAATGATTCCTTGGGTTTCTTCCATTGACAAATCTACTCATGCATCTTTCCATGTTGTTCTAAAATCGCCTAAAAGTAAGATTACTCAAGGAGAGCAACCATCAAAATAAAAATATCACAGTCTCTCATGCTTCATGCATATTTCTACTTGTTGATCCACAACACACCAAAGGGAGAGATAAATATTTTGGGCATAGGGTGAACTAACAAGGGGCTAGGAGGGGCTTCACTTATCACTAATGATGCACTGTGTGTGTAAATGGATGACTGGAGGAGGCTTGATAGGTGCAGGGTGCAACAACAAGGAACAATGTCATGATTTTTTGTTGTTGATGTGTTGTGTGACTTAAAGGGAGAGTCAAGGCCACTTGAGGGAAAAGGGCACAAAAAAAAGGCACGTGAGCCTACAGAGCACAATAATAAGGCATAAGGAAGTCTTCACTATTCCCTTAGAGTGCACAATCCGCTCAAATAGAGAAGGAGGACTTGAGTGGAGTAGGACGCAACAAATAGTAACAAGGATGGTATTAATGACAAATATTTTAATGTGCATTGGAGGAAGGCCATCTCGGTGTAGGGCACAGTCACAACTGACAAGGGGGTGTTCCCTAAGCCTTCAGAGTGTCTAGTGCCCTCTCTTAGCCTAAAGGGAAAGTTTCTAAAGTCATAAATTTGTTTAAGTATCGAGAGGTGAAACCTTCAAAGTACATTGAGTTTTGAGAAAAAACTAATGCAACACACATCAACTCATCAGTTAAAATTAGATAGGAACCAAGACTAGGAAGTATATAGAAAAACACTAGTTTACAAGAAATTTCCAAGCATAACAAACAAAGTAAATGCAGTGGCGACCAAAGGTGTTGTTGTATGACCATAAAGTGTACTATGACTCTAAAGTTCATTATTGTTGTTCGTGACGATGCAACGACAACTCATAAGCTACACGGACACTTCAAACATGTATAAGAATATGAAACGACACTTGATGACCACAAGCGAGATTTCACATAGAGGAAGGTAGGATCCAAAATTTGAATGTAGAAAAAATTTGGAGGGTCTTCTAGTAGTGACAACACAATTTAGATGACATGAAGAGCACAAATGGTGGTTAATTATTTCTAGGAAACAATTTTATTGCTTTATTAATAAAAAATGATACATCAATCTCATATTCAGCAATTGAGGTCAAGTACATATCATTTGTTGAGTGTTTCACATAGATAATGTGGATGAAAGAGACATTGAACCACATGAAGGTAGTTTATGTTGGACCCATTCCCATCGTATGTCGTAATACACTTGTTTTATGTATGTGCAGGAACCATTTTCTTTGCTAAAAAGTCGAACATATAGCATAAACTATTTCTTTCTTACAGAACAAGGTGGAAAATCAGATTCTAACATTGGAATGTACATAAAAAATGTAAAAATAGTTAATGTATTCACCAAGTCTCTTGCAAGTGAACCCTTTGAATATTAAGATAAAAGTTAGGAGTGGTATCTCCCTCATCTCTTCAAATTATTTTTTCAAAATGAAGCAAGGTGGTTATCCAATTTTGTTAGAGGTAATTGTATGTGAGGAATTTGGAGTAGAAAAAATAGAATAAGGTTAGGGGGGCCTACAAGTTTAAAAGGAGTAACACATGTTAAGGGGGGTTACTTTCCCATGAAAGATAATGAAATGGAAAGTTTTCTTCTATTATATGTTTTAATTCATTTAAATTGTCATCATTCAAATTTTTCTTTCCTTATACTATATGATTTATTTCAAATGGTAAGCAAATCTAAAATAGTTACTTTCAGTATTGATTAACATTAGCAAGTTATTATATTAGAGGAGGTGGAGAATTCTCACTTTTTGGAACATCCATTTTTGTGTTAATTTATTTGTACGTAGATACAACAACAACAGTACAACTTAGTCAATTGGTATGATAATCAAATATTTGGTATTAGTGTTTAGAGCACTTGCAACATTGGAAACAGAGCACAACTAGTACAGTTTAGGATGTGGTATAGATTCATGAATCTGTTTTAGACCCGTGTAACCAATTCACATCGATATTAAGCACTTCATTGTCTAAATAAAGGAGAATGTGTAGCAATAACACTTTTCCATTGGCGTAAAAGATGGAGAATGGGTAGACATTAGCAAATTTTGAAGCTAGAGGGAGTTTCAATGGCCTGAGAATGGGAGTCAAGCCCAGATCCATCAATCACTAATAATTTCTGGTGTCTCCATCAATTCCAAAGGGACAGGTTGTTGAATGAGTTGTCGTTAACGTCAAATTTAGAGAGTGTGTGATTCCCGATATGAAAATAGTTTAGCATGGTCTTTGTTTATTACATAAAATAATGATAAAATTATTAGTTGTTTAAAGAACATGTTAATTATGTAAACATTATAATTAAACAAACAAATAAATATAGGTTTGATAATTTCCTACCTACACCATGTGTGGAAAGAACACATTTTATGTTGTACAAAGATCTATTGGTGATATATTTTGACGAGGTTGTTTTTACTGTTAACATGAAACGTGGAAAAAATATTGAAGTCTTTATTTTCTTAGTTACTATGCTTACAATAGCATCGGAAAACCTTGGACTCGTTAGATAGTTGCAAGGTAGAGGGAAAGAAACTAATTCCGATAAATATAAATAAGAGATACTTTCTTTGGCGGGTGCACAAGAGTGTTAAAAACAAATATCAAGGATGAATGATTGAACCTGAGAAAAGAAAAGTGGAAATAAAAAAAGTGAAGGGTTCTGATTAAATTCATTTTACAACGTAGAACTTGCTTCAAGGGAAACTGGAAGTAATAAGGAGATATGCTAAAATTTGTAGTTGGGAGGAACATGGAAGCGAAAGAATATATCAAACTAGTTTTTTAGCTAAGTTTTATTTTTATTTTACCCTTAAAAAAACAAACATTTAAATCTTGTGAATTTATTTTTCATTAATTTTATAATAAAAGTATAGTTCATTAATATTTGGTTCAGAGTCTGTATGTAAACCTATTTTTATTATGATGTTATACCTTTAGATAACTAAAAGGACAAATGGGATTTTTTTTAGGAAAAAGATTAGTAATGGTATACAAATAACGAAACAAAATCATAAAACAAAATAAGTTTTAGTTTTTTAAGAATATATATATGTAAATGAAAATATAAAAACATATTTCTCTTTCCCTAAAACTATATATATATATAGACTTTATGGTGAAAGAATAAAGTTGCTTGTTATAACCAATGTAGTGAATGTATTCATATGGATTTAAAAACAAAAAAAACAAAAAACTAAGTATATGATAAAAAATGATATACATGTATTTATATGTTTTGGAAAATCATGTATCAAGATATATATTGAAGAATAATTTATTAACACCAAAATTTATACAATGTTACTTTTAACATTTTGGAATTTTTTAGGGAAAATTTGAATTAAAATAATTTCTATCATATAATGTTAATCTGTTATATAATGTTAATCTGTTGCGAAAAGGATAATAAAACATCTACCAAAAAATAGTATATTATTTAAAGTAGAAAAAAATAGAAATATGGAATATATAATCTGTAATAGATTAAGGAACATGTTAGCTTCAATATACATATATTTTCATGTACATTTCATATCAACACTACTTAAGTATATTGAGCATCTACATATTTACCCTTAATATAAGATTAAATTAAGACTACTTTTACTCTAAAGAGGCCACTTTAGAAATGGCAAACCAAATGTAGGAGACATGTCCTTCATTATTTCAAGGTTTTCAAATATATTGTAACAAGGAGGAAGGTATTGAAACTTAAAGGGCAAGAAATGTGACACTTCATATGAAAATAGTTTAGTAGGGTTTATTTTATTGAAATAAAAATAATAAAACCGTTATTATTTTTTAAAGAATGGGTTAATTATGTAAATATTATAATTAAATAAATAAACAAAAATAAGTGATAACTTTTTACTGAAATTATAAATGAAAATGAAAATTCTTAGTGGTGATGTATTTTGAGAAAATTGTTTTTATGGTTAATTTCAATTATTATTTTTATAATAAAATGGAAAAATCTTGGTCAAGATGTATAATTAGCGGTTGGTGTTGGTATTTTTTAGCAGTTAGTTTTAAGGTGGAGGAAAAGAAAATAATCACGCTAACACCAGTGGCACCATTTGCAAATCGATTCCAAACACCAAAACTCCAGAGGCCAGAGTTGTTGATGGGACTTTCTTTTTTATCACTTGTATCTTCTTACACTATGGGTTTATGGGTGATGCCTCCAAACATTCCAAACACCAAAACTCCAGAGGCCAGAGTTGTCGATGGGACTTTCTTTTTTATCACTTGTATCTTCTTACACTATGGGTGTATGGGTGATGCCTCCAAAGATTTGAACATCGTTGGGACACTTTTGAAAATTGATTCCAAACACCAAAAATCTAGACAGAGTTGGTGATGGGACTTTCTTTTTTATTGCTTTTATCTTCCTACATTACGATCATATGGATGACATCTCCAAAGACTTGAACACATGTGGGACTCTTTGCAAATCAATTCCAAACACCAAAAATCCAGAGACCGAGTTGGTGATGGGAATTTCTTTTCTATTGCTTGTATCTTCCTACACTGTGGGCGTATGGGTGATGCCTCCAGAGATTTAAACACGAGTGGGACTCTTTGCAAATCGATTCCAAACACCAAAATGCTAGAGGCCATAGTTGGTGATGAGACTTGCTTTTCTATTTCTTGTATATTCCTACACTACGGGCATATGGGTGATGTCTCGAGAGATTTGAACACAGGTGCGACTATTCGCAAATCAATTCCAAACACCAAAACTCCAAAGGTCGGAGTTGGTGATGGGACTTGCTTTTTTATTGCTTGTATCTTCCTACACTATTGGCGTATGGGTGACACCTCCAGAGATTTGAACACGGGTGGCACTCTTTGCAAATCGATTCCAAACACCAAAACTCTAGAGGCTGGAGTTGGTGATGGGACTTGCTTTTTTATTGCTTGTATCTTCCTCCATTATGGGCATATGTCTGATGCCTAGAGATTTGAACACGGGTAGGAATCTTTGCAAATCAATTCCAAACACCAAAACTCCAAAGGCCGGAGTTGGTGATGGGACTTGATTTTTTATTGATTGTATATTCTTACACTATGGGCGTATGGATGACGCCTCTAGAGATTTGAACATGGGTGGGACTCTTTGCAAATCAATTCCAAACACCAAAACTCCAGAGGTTGGAGTTGGTGATGGGATTTGCTCTTTTATTGCTTGTATCTTCCTACACTACGAGCATATCGGTGACACCTCAAGAGATTTGAACATGGGTGAGACTCTTTGCAAATTGATTCCAAACACCAAAACTCGAGAGGCCGGAGTTCGTGAAGGGAATTGCCTTTTTATTGCTTGTATGTTCCTACACTACATGCATATGGGTGATGCATCAAGAGATTTGAACACGAGTGGTACTCTTTGCAAATCGATTCCAAACACCAAAACTCCAAAACTCTAGAGGCTAGAATTGATGATGGGACTTGCTTTTTTATTACTTGTATCTTCCTACACTATGGACGTATTGGTGGCACCTCCATAGATTTGAACACGGGTGGGGGAAGAAGTATGAAAAAATGAAAAATTGAAACTAATAAAAGAAAAGTGAAAATCAAGATAGTGAAGAAGTCAAACTAATTTTTTTCACAACACAGAAATGGGCTCAAGGAAAACTAGGTTATTCTTATTACTAAAAGTTGTGATTAGGAAGTACGTGGAAAAAGGGAATTTATCAAACCAGATTTTCAGATAATATTTATCTTATTTTACTCTTAGAAATAAAAATATTTTTTTTTTAAATATTTCAAAATTATTTTTCAATAATTAATGAGTGGATGGTTTATTAATATTTGGTTCACACTGTATATGTAATCATCTTTTACTTATGAAATTATAGAAATATTTAGATAACAATAAAAAACATTGTGATACATGTTAAAAAACATGTTAGTAAAGGTATACATACAAAAACAAATCTATAACTATATATAAAGTAGAAGAAAATTGTCTTTCTCTTTCCCTCGTGTATTCGTATATATATATGAATTCTTTTAAGTTGATGAAATTAAACTATTTCCACTAATAATTGCAGCTATGGTATTCATATGGATTGAAAAAGAAAATGAAAAAAAATATATGCAGTAAAAAAACGTATATATGTATATTTTCTCGACAATCATGTACCAAGATATACGTTCAAAAGTAATTTATTAACCCTATGGAAATTTTCAAGAAGACTCTCAAGTTGAATATTTTGTATTTAAATGATTTGTGTAATACAATATTTTTTTGTGAATAGGATACAAGAACATCATAATATAATAACTTTATTATATTGTTCCAGAGAGAAAAAACTAGAAATATGAAAATATAATCTGTAATAATTAAAGAAAACATATGGCCCGAGTACGAAAATATATCAATATAATATACCATCACATATAAATGTATAAGATACTCACACATATAATAACACATTACATCTCCGATATCAACACCCTTTATTTAATATGAGTGTCAACATAATTGACTTGTATTATATAGAAGATTTGACATAATACTACTCGATAAATGAATCTCATGAAAAAATATTAAATATTGACGTTGCAATATTTTAATAGTAAATAATGCTCATTAAAAATATTATACTATAACAAACTCTTTAGTAACGTCTAGATTATAATATGTAGTAAAACTTTATTGAGATCTCTCGTTATGAACTATACTTGAGGAATATATTCTTATATAACTAAAAGAAGAATTTCATGTATTATACAACTATATATATATAATTGGATATTTGTGGTTGAGGATAATAATTAATCATAATTTTCGTATAGTATTGTATATATACACAAATTAATATCTGGTATTATATTATAATGAAATTTTATTTTTGTTAAATACTAGTTTAATTTACAAAATAATAACAATTATATGTTTATATAGGTTCATATGAGAAAATAGGAAACTTAAGAATTATAGGACGGGTATTTTATAAGGTTATTGTTTAATATGTTATCATTGATGTTATTGTTGCAGTGTTAAATGTATGGTGTCATGGCTTGTTAGGTGTAAGTTATATCAGAAAATTTCTAGCATGGGTTATTGTTCCATGTACTCATTAGGCTAAGAGTCTATAAAACCACTTGAAAGCTAGCTCATGAGGAATCATAACCTCATTCACATGTCTAAAGCCCCGAAGGCTATGAAGGGCCTAGTGCACAATGAGAAGACCATGAAGGGTCGATGTATTCTCAACCTAAGAAGGAAAATCCCCACCATTAATTAACAATAAATCTCCAAGGCACCAATAGATGGATCATCTATCATGCCCCTCATAATATTAGATAATATACCATCAATAGCAAACCTAATAATGAAGAGAACCAAAGAGGTAAAGTCCTCAGTGATAGCCACAAGTCACAAAGGGCTAGAAGTGTAGCACCTGCAAGCTAAGAGCCTATAGGGACAATGCACCATTGGGCATTTTGCCCCATTTAACAAGTAGTCAACCACTATGATACTTTAAATCTAAGACATGTGACATAGCCCACTCAACATCAAATCATCAAGCCTCGATATTTTTCCATATTAGTAAATCAGAGTGACAAACTAAGAACGAACACATGTGGTAAGACAAAAGGAACCTCCATGTGGGTGAAATAATGCAATAAATGTGGTGAAGTGATGACATGCATGCATTTAAGGGTGACACGTGGTAGGTGGATTCAACATTTTTGAAAATCCTAATGGATGTGTTGCAACTGACAAGTGGTAGATGATGAGGCATGAGAAAAGGTAGTAATTATGACATGGATGCTACGTTGATAGGTGACATGACTTTGAGCGTCCTACATCAGGAACTGGAGTATCAAGCATTGAATATCTATTCAACAAATCTTCCTCTAAAATTTCCTTGTAGCCAACATGACATGGAAATGAGTACTTGGAAGTTGACGTCATAGAGATGACTAAGTGATCATTTCTAGTTTTTCCATGTTGGAATGATGTGAAAATATTTAGGATATATTCTAGGAGCTAGCCTTAGATTTTTTTTGTGTTTCTAATAGTTTGGCACTTTTGGAAACGGAAGTTCGAGGAAAGGTAGAGTTGTATCAACCGAAGCCTTGTTAATATGAAAGGTAAGGCTGGTTTGATGTCAGTACTTCGGTCTCAACCCAAGATTTTGGTGGACCCAGAAAAGGTACAATGCATCACAATATATTATGATTGATATGTATTGAAGCATCTGATATGATGTGGAAATATGGGGTCGTATCGACTGGATGATTTTTGAGATGTGTTGCATCAAAGTGAAGAAATGCAATGAGTTTCCAGTGGAGGAGAAGCAATGCAACTTGGGCCAAATTCAGATGAGGTGGATCCCTCATTCAATAATTATTCTACTAGGACATGAGGTTGTGACATAAGTTTTTTAGTTGAATTTCATTCGATCAAACCAATCTAGTATAATGGAAAATTGGCCATCAGTTCCAAACATGCTGATGCAATTATCACCAGGTTAGGTTTCGTGGTAATATAACTTTGAGATACCAAAGTGCAATTGAATTTGAAATCCATCCCCAATGCCTAAGATATGATGGAGCCATTAGGGTTGTGCTCCTCACAATAGGTCATGAGTATCTAGGCATTTTCACTCAAGGAAGTAGTGTATGCTCAAAATTTGGCGTTTTCAAGAACCAGATTTTGTTAAAGGTTGAAATAAAATAAAAAATATGACCAAGAAAAGTTAGAGATATCTTTACTAATATACGGTGAGGAAAGAGAACATGAATAATAGTTGTTTCCATGCAAATAATTTCTTAATATTGTTGTGGAAAAAAAATAAAGACAGTTAGTGAGGAATTGTTAGAGAGATTTGCACTACTATAATTAAATGGAATCGAGTGCCAAATTTAATTTATTTGAGTTAGAGTGGGGAAAGGAGTTCTATGTAGAGTGTGCAAGTGTCATTTTATTGAGTTCTAGAGTTGTTTCATAAAAGATAAAATACAAATATGAAGAAGCGATGAGCCAATTGTTACATATGTGAGACACATATTGGTAAAGCATATTAAATAGAGGTTGAAGGTAAAAATATCAATGATATAATTTTTCTATAATTTTGTAAAAAAGTCAATTGAATCAAAAAATCTAAAGAGGATAGGTTGTTACTTAGAAAAGATCAAATCTAAGAATAAATATTGTTATAAGAGTGATGTTTTAATTAAGGTTCCATAGATATGAGTTCGAAAATGAATAAAATAGGGATATGAGTTGAAGAAAGATGGTGGTTACAAATCAAGGGATTAAATTCTCCTTTAGCTTGGTGTATTTAAATACCATGGGTTCATTGCCTCCAATAGGTTGGTTATTGTAAACACGTAGGAGTTGGTGCTTTTAACAAGTGTTTTCTTGTGAAGAAAATGGGTTTGGTTCCTCCTATAATTTGGTGTTTAGAAAATCTAAAGTAAACATAAGTTGGTTCTTACATTTACATCAAAATTAAAAGAATATTTATGGTTTTATCCCTTATTGGTTTCCACATAAATATCTCGTGTTCAATGCTTTATGTGACTAGTGCACTATTGTTTGATTGGCTAAATAGTTTTTAAATTTTATATAATATTGATTCATGCCCGCTCTCAATATAACCCTTGTTTTCTATAGGAATTTGTAGAAAAATAAAAATATAAACTTGGAGCTGATGCAGTAGTGGTAAAAATACTAGTAACATCTACGCCACCTAAACAAATGGTATAGTAAGAATTAGAAAGTAGCAAGGTAGGAAATAATAAAATCATTGATTTAAGAAGCACCAATTTGTGAAGAATCTCACCTAATATTAATTATTTTTTATGACCATTAAAAGAAAACACTCCTTCCTTAGCTTCAAATTATATCACGTTGACATGTCTCATCTCCGTATTCATGATGTGATGGAAGATATATGTTCGTCATCTAAGATGTTCTAGTCATGTGGGGCTCACTAGCTCTCAATTGGCCTCATAGGCTTTGATAATCTAGAGACATTGCAAATGGAATCAATTCGTAGGTGCACCTATGGTGGATCAAAAGCATTTGAGAAAGATGAATGTTTACTAGAATGACCCTAAATGTATTAAGAGTAAGGAAAAGCCGGTGTATAAGACAATGGAAAAATGATGCAATCATGAAGGTAGTGTAGCCATAATGATGTACAGACAATGATCTTAAAGGTTGAAGTAGGTCATGTAGAGGGCGATGGGAAGGTTGTGTTTCCATGGGCAATTGTGATCCAAAGTTAGTTAGGTTAGAGAACTATGCAAAGTAGTTAATTGATCGGAAAGTCCCCATAGTTTATTGACAGTGTAGAGCGATCAAGAAACTTAGAATTAGAAAAGAAACTTTTAGAGGCTAATATTTGCCTATGGGCTAATTTTCCATGTTTTTCTCCAAGAAAGAGCTTCGTCAATAACTATTTTTTCTAGAAATAATTCACCCAAGTTCTATAGGAAAAAATTATTTGACCTTAAAAATCACTCAAGTTTTAGAGACTATATACAAATATAAGAAATTTGAATATTTTTGGAATTTTCCATGTTTTTTCCAAAAAAGAGATTCGTCAATAACTATTTTCTCTAGAAATAATTCATCCAAGTTCTATAGGAAAAAATTATTTGACCTTCAAAATCACTCAAGTTTTATGGAGATTATATAGAATTATAAGAAATTTGAATATTTTTTGGAAAATTATTTGACCTTCAAAATCACTCAAGTTTTATGGAGATTATATAAAATTATAAGAAATTTGAATATTTTTTGGAATATTTTTTGGGACTAGTAGGATTCACCATAACTTCTAAATTTTAAGATAAAATTCAATCCTTAAAATTTTCCATGATAGTTGCAACTCAAAATTTAGGATATTGTAGGTCTATTGATGGTGGGATGCATCACCATCATATAATATTAAAAATTTATATTAAGGTAAGGTTTTTAATGGGAAAAAATATATTAGGAGGAATGAAGCCTACAATAAGGCTTCAAAACCTATTGTGTAATGAGATTTATAACAATAGTTTATTATTATTATTGTTGTTGGTGTTATTGTTATTAAAAATTCAGTCTTATATCTCATACACTAGCAATTATGAATAAAAATATACTGAAAATGAAAAAGTAATATTATGTCAATGAGGAATTGACCACTATAGTATAACCTTCAGTAAGGACTAGTAGAAAGGATTGCTCTAACCAAGTTATTACATGTCACATATTGTTGTATATTAAACTCTTTGTATGATAATTGGAATTGTTCACAGTGAAGCATGTTTCCGTTATCTTATAACTAAAATTTATTGATACCTATAAGGTTTTCCAAAACATTCCATACATTTTTACATGAAGTAGGCATCATGTTGTCATAAATATACAGTGGGGTGGACATTAAACACTGAGAGGGTCTATGAAAAGGATTTGAATTGTTTAAGAAATCCAAGAGAGTTTCGATCAAATCCGCCATGTGGCATATGAGGAGGCTTCATATTTTTACTTCAAACACTTTACATGAGTAGTATGGGCGCCATGTCTCAATTGTGAAATAGTCCAAGAAATCTAAGTGACTACCATAACATGATTGTTCATGATTCTTCTATCTTCTTTGCATTTTCAGATACTAGGGATTGCACACAAATTATCTCAAAGTGCTCACAATATTCATTAATAAATGAAATGAGAGGCCATGTTCCTTGGAGGTGAAACCAAACACATCCTACTCTAAAGGAAAATATAGAAACATGGATAATAGCTCTATGTTACTTGATGGTATTTGATTCTTGGCATTCTAAATACATTGATCTATTTTATATGCTTATTTGGCTTGTTCCTATTTATTTTCATAAGGAGCTAGAGAAATATATATATGTCTACACATCTAGGAATACAACCTTGCACATACAACTAGTGAAATAAGCATGATAATTTTTAGCTACCTTTAATATTAAATTGATTTGAGTTATAAATATAAAGACATCTATAACCATTAAAACATTTACGTCATAATATCAATTAATATGAAAACATAATTAAACCTTTTATTTTCGTTAGTGATTTTACATAGACTAAATTACATACTAATAAAACTAAACTAAAAAATATAAGATAAACTTTTTACTTTCTCATATATTCAACTACAAATTGAATAATAAATTAAATATAAAAAATAAACATTAATACATATTGAATAATAAATTGAATAAATAAAAAAATAAACATTAAATACATGTTAAATAAGTATCAATTTTTTTTTAAGCTACCTTTAACATTATAAATATAAACGTATCTATGACCATTAAACTTTTAAGTCATAATCTCACTTAATTCAAAAACGTAATTAAACTTTTTCTTTTCATTAATGATTTTACATAGACTAAATTACATACTAATGAAACTAGACTAAAAAGTATAAAGTAGACTTGTTACTTTCCCATATATTCAACAATGAATTCAATAATAAATTGAATAAATAGAAAGAGTAAACTTTAAATACATATTTTTTTGTTACACCTAGTCATCTATTATTTTATCCTAAATATTTATTATAATTTTGTATATATTCAAAACCATTCCAGAAGAGTTAGACACATACAAGCATACTCCTAACACATTCTAAATCCCTTTTTTTCGATGCGAGGGTTCTAATATAGAATATTATTACGTTTTTCTATTTTGTAGTATTAATCTATTTTAACATTTACGGAAATTAATATGGTTTATCAGATTTCAAGAAAAGAAAATTTAATTGTTAGTAAAAACATAACTTACTCGGGCAGTATACGAACATAAAAACGGCACATATAGAACGAAATCTTTGTTGCTAGTATCTTTTTAGTGCTTTCCGCAAAAATTTATAAATGGTTTTTTTCGAAAGGTAATTGTTCATACATTTCGATGTTTGATGCAGGACATGAACGGGAATGACTTCAACGGTTTGAGTTATAGAAAATGAAATACTAAAATGTTATGCGAATGATTTGAGCTTTCCGAATAAACTGAATATAGGATTTGCTCACTCAGCCTTCACAAATGAAACTATTCAAAAGTTTTTATATCCAATCATGAATTTGAGGGCAATCGCATGCCTTAATCTTCTGTGCTGTTAATCTCCTACTCGATTGAGAAGCCTCGGCAGTAACCACATAATGTTGTCCCAATAGTTTAGTGGGAAAGAGATATCATGACTGATTAAAAAAGCTGCGCATATGATAGGTTGAATTGAGGCTTCTGTGATCCAACATAATTGTAAAGAAATTTTGGCGTAAATAACATTGAGAAATTCATTGTCTACGGGTTTTGAACCAACTAATGTGATTCATAGTAACATAGTAACAGTAAAATGAAAGAAATTAACAGATGAACAAAATGTGTCTAACCGATTTCGAGTAACACCTACATACTCCATAATTCACAGATCCATCATTGGGCCATATGAAAACAAGGGGTGGTCTAATTCTATTCTAATATTCAAAAGTTTTTGTCTTTTCTTTATAAATAGGTTTTGTTCAAAAGTTAGTAAGCAAATTTTGAAATTGCTGTGTATTTTGCTCATTTGCAAAATTTAAATGTTTTAACTTTTAGAGACATAAATACATTTATATAGAAAAAATATTTTAAGAAAATAAAACGCCAAAAAAAATATATTACCAAATTTAATTTAAAAATATTTTTTACTTTTAGATTTATCATATCCATATTAATAATAATAAAAATTTTCAGAAAAAATCACATAGAAGTAATATCCTCGAAACTAGATAGTGTGGTTTATCTTCAAAACAAGATGATGAATCAGATCTAGGCAATGAAATAAATAGATGAAGAGAGCTACTAGTTGTATGGTTTGGCCTTGCAATGAAATAAATAGATGAAAGAGAGCACTAACTATCCATTAGGAAAAAACAAGCTAGTTTGACTAAAAATAAATTATAATAATTTATTTTTAGTTAAACTAGCCTCTTTTACCTAAGAGCTAATTAGCTACTCTCTTCATCTATTTATTTAGTTGCCTGGATTGTTTCATCATCTTGTCCTAAAGATGAACCACATTAATTGGTTCCAAACACTTCATATTAATTGGTTCAAACATTAATTAGTTCAAAACACTCCATATTGATTAGTTAAAACATTAATTAGTTCAAAACACTTCACACTGATTAGTTCGACGATATTACTCCTATATTTTTTCAGAAAAAATTTAAAATAATATATAATCTTCTCACAAATTATATCACCCAATGTCAACCCAAACGCAAAAAATATATCTCTAAGATGAAAACACCACATGCATGGTGCGTGCATATTGTCAGACCAAGTCCAACTGTGTTGATATTTAATCCACATAAAAATATGAACTAAACTCTTCGTTTAATCCACATGGACATTCGAAACATGTTTCAAAAGATGGGCTGAGATTTTGAAATAATGAAATACTCGAGTCGACTCAAGCCCACTGTCTCATTGGAGTATTCATTGACCTGGGAAAGAAATCAACTTGGTTGGTTGCGGGACCGGTTTCAAATGTGGACTACCAGACCTCACAGGGTTTGGAATTATGAAAGGTTATTTGTTTTTTGTATTTGTAATTTGTAATTTTTTGTATAGGGTTCGGATGGTTGTGGAACCGATTCTAAATGTGGACCAGTCGAACTTCGGTGAGCTTAAGTCAATCGTAGATTTCCAGAATATTTTGGGAATTTGTAATCTATTTAAGGATGGCCCTTGAACTTACTAGGCTTGCAAATTTAGATAAATTGTGTTTATGAAATTGATTTCTATTATTTTAATTTTTATATTTATCTTAATTTTTATGTAAAGACATTTTTTGCGTTGATATATGTAAATATATGTAAATTTAAGTTAAAATAGGTTTCTATATAATTTATAATAAAGATATGAAGCTTAAATATATTTGAATTTGCATAGTTGTATTGATGTAGAATTGACAACAGAGTAGAATTTCATGTTTACGAGTAGAATTTCATGTTTAATATCATTATAGATATATCTTAATCAATGATTTAGCAAGAGTTAATAAGGATTAAATTTATTGATGTGCAAGTTTTTTATAGTACAAAACTTAAAAATAATCTAACTCCAATGATTGCATCTTTCTAAAGACTTGATGAATAATGGTTAAGATGAATCTCTCTATTTAAATTTCTTCTAACTTTAATCAAAACCCTCACCTTCGCCTCAAGTGTGGGTGGCAAAAGGATGCCCAATCTTGGCTAAACCATTGGGGGATTAAGGAGGAGATCATCATGGGAAACAAAGATAGTGCAAAGATACTATTACCTCGAATTTTAAGGACAAGATGTGGGATGATAAGGAGCTCGAGGGTAAAAGGCATCTAAGATACTATAATGAGGTTATCAACTCCACCCTTGATAATTAGAATTATCTCTCTATGTTGACTGGCACTAAGAAAAAAAAGAACATCGCTAGGATAAGAACTAACTCTCACGACCTTTGAAGTGAAACCAAGTGGTGGTCTATTCCCAAGGCTCCCTAGGATGATAGAACCATGAAGGTGGAAGATAAAAAACACTTCTTTTTAGACTGCCCGGCTCTTACTCACATCTATTCTCAATTCATTGACAGTTGGTATATTTCCAATCTTCTTGACTTATTAAGTCATCCTAACTATAACGATCTTGGAGTGCTTCTTTCTCTTCTTTTTGCTCACATAAACAAGATTTGGAAGAATCACAATTAGATTCTTTTTCTTTTCTTGAGGTCCAATAGACTGTATTGGTCTTAGTGGACGTTAATCATCATCATCATCATTATTAACCATATATAATATATATGTAAATTGCTAATAGTGAGATACCATATTTTATTTATAGATTACATTGTCAATATTAAAGATTTTTTTCCTATTATAATATTTTTAAATACATTTTAATATTACTTTGAATTACTTATTCTCTTTCCACATTGAAATATTCATTTACATATGCAATTCAAATAGGAAAACATAAATAATATCAATTTTATTGGCCTTTTGTTTTAATTACTTTAAAATAATTTTAAAAGTTCTATAAAATTATCTTATTTCATATGGACATAGAAATATTTGATTTATAATTTAAAATGAGAAAGAAATATTTTTACTATATCTCGTATTTAGTTGTAATATGAACCACGACCAACCAATAAAGCAAGAAAAATTATAGTGGGATTATGTTCTATAATATTTTTGTTGGAATAATAATTCCTACTTGTCTCAGTTGTTACTTTCTGCATAAAGAGTCTATTCCTATTCTATAGGAGTGGTTTCCCTAGTTTCGTGTGTGGTTGATATATTCTCTCAACCAACAAATTGAATGTCCAAGATAGTTTTCCTATCTTGAGTCAATACTCCTATATATATGCAATTGCATATTTGAGTAATGATATACAGATTCCTTCGTAGAATTTTATCATGCTATTGGAGCCTTGAGGGCCCGACCCCTCTTGGTCTTGGCGCGTCCTACGCTAAAAGAAATAACTAGTTTGGTTAATGTTTGCTTGTCAACTTATGTTTGATTTGTTTGTCCATTTTTTATTCCTGCTATGTGTAAGGAGAGATGCATCCAGTGGGAGAAAACTCCTAGTGCGGCTGCTACATAGTGAGACAAGGTCGAGAGGGAAATGGTTCCAACACTGAGACTAGGAGAAGCATTTTAGTGTTGCGTCGAAGTAGCATGGAGGAGACTGTAGCTCAGACTACAGCGTTAAAGGTGAGTCGACCTGGTGCTAGAGGGAGCCGAGAGAAAGTGTGGGTCCCTGTTAGACAAGGCCGAGAGTATATCAAAGCTTTCTCCTGATCAAGCAGAGTATATCAATGTGCCTATTGGGGGACCTTACAAACCTGCGTTGTGTAGATCTACGTAGGAGAAAAACGATGGTCCCCCATGGTACTTTATAGTGTACTCAACTAGAATTGGTGGATCGGTTCATACTCAACAGTGGTGGAGATCGGGTATCTATCCTTGTACCTCTCGATGAGATTCGCTCGACAAGGTCTGAGTGATTGCTACGTTAGATATTTTTGTCAGTGTGAAGGTGAAGATTGCAAACAACGATGGTGCCAAGGATTTCCATGGATTTACCGAGGATGAACAAATTTCCATTCACTTTAATTTACATTTTCTCAAGACCTGAGGCATGTTCGGAATCAACTCGGATTGTAGAGCATGGAAGTCATATTGTGGATCCACAACTACATTTTCGAATCAGAAGGAGTTGTTAGGATCCGAGGAGGCGTGCCAGGAAGTAGAGAGATTTCCTTTATGGAATCGGTTGTCTATAGTTTGTTCTCTCCCAAATAGAGTAATTGGTGATAATTTCTACAATTCAAATGGAAGCGAGAATGCAGTGGATTTCCCTTCTTGTATTTCTTATATCATAGAAAAATGCAAATGGTAGGAAGATTGTTATTTTCAAAGATTCTGAAATTCCTGTTAGAGGGAATTTATCTCTCCAATTCCCATGATTTCCATCAAATTGTGGGAATGGGCCACTGTTGATAAGGAAAAAGGCACTTGTTGTGGAATCTGACATAAACATGATACATTTCACTCTTGCATCTAATCTGGAGAAGGATCCTATTGACCAACACGAGGTTGAGAAGCTGGAAGAGGAACTCTTTAGGGTACGGTGTATGATGGGTGAAGGCAATATCTCAACTCTACTTGCGAGCAAGGCTCAAGGATCATTTCTTAAAATTCTCCTTGGTCCTATTAATGTGCGCGCTTTGAGGAATGATTTCTATCGAAAAGTTAAGGAGGTGATGATGATGAGAGGGGGATTTGGTGCGAGTTCATAAATAAGGAAACAACTACAGGATTAGGGGAGCATTCATGTTTCAAAAGTAATTTATGAGAGATGAAGGATTAAAGAGGAAAACTCATTTTAGAGCGTTCATGTTTCAATAGTAATTTAAGAGAGATGAAGGATTAAAGAGGAAAACTCATGGGTGAAGATAGAGAAACCAACTTTTTCCACAACGCTTCATACTAGTGTATGTATTCTTGAATTGTGTTTGATCTTTACAAGTAAAACATGTTGAACCTGATCAACTCAGAATGTAAATGCAATTGGTTAGAATTGATAACTCTAACAATTGTGAATATAAGTTTGAAAGATTCAAGAAAGCTACTAAGTATGATTCTAGAAAAATTTGGTTGATGCAACAATAGATGGACAGACAAGGTAAAATATTGTGTATTGAAATAAGGGAGACTCATAGTATATGTCACATACATTAGTAAGCAAGTCTAGGATGTTTGTAGTGGTTAGTGTAAAGTATGTACCTGGTACCGCCAAGATATGGAGTGTGAAATGTAAGCCTTGTAAGGCATGTGTATCCCCATATAGTTCGTGGTAATCTAAAAACCACTTTGTATTTGCAGTGTCGGTTTCTGGTAAGCCAAAAACCACATCTAAGAGTGAAGTGGGACAGAGATTTTTATTGGCATGCTTTAGGGTTAGCCAAGAAAACCATTGGCTTGGTTGAGTCCAGTCTTTGGTGAGCCTTAGTGGCAGGTTTGTAGCCTAGAGTGGCTGGTGTGCCCTAATGGTAGGTTTGTTGCCTAGAGTGGTTGGACTGCCTTAGTGGTAGATTTGTGGCACAAAGTAGCTATGGTGAGACTTTGTGGCTGTGTTGAGCCTTCGTGGATGAGTTGAGCCTTGGTGGTTGTGTTTGCCTTTGGTGGCTGAGAGCCCTTGGTGGCATGGTTGAGGGTGATCCAATAAAACGCAGAGCATGGTTACGGGTAATTTGATAAAACCCATGATGATATTAGATGGGTGTTACACAATATTTTGTCACTGACCCCACATTCCCTGATCCCGGACACTATCGGTCTGTGTTATTGACATCTGATTTGTGTCATGTTGCGAAATATGTGTCAATGTCTTCTTTGTCATGTCAGGAATAATACCTCAATTCATTACTCCTAGAGCTGACCCTTTTTTACCTATGTTTTTGGGTCATCGCGGGTCATCAGTTATACCACCCGCGAATATGGCCAAGATTTAACTAAGTCTAGTGACGTCATCGCTCTGTCTCTGCATTTCAATCGCAACGATCTACTTTTGGCGAGTTTGTTTTAACAAATTATCAATGAAGTGTCCTAGGGTTGGTTGTTAGATTAGATGAGCTCGTCTCCCTCCTTTGGGATGGTTGTTTCGCCCTTTGTGCAACCTCCCAAAGGGATAAGCTCTTTCTCCCATCTCTTGTGAAGGCTTTTCCACTTTTAAATTTCTCCTTCATGGTTGAGTTCAAGCTAGGAGTGAAGAATTACTGGCAAGTGGAATTTGAAGTTTGTAGTTTTTAGAGTTTGGAAGTAGCCTTTTATGTAACTTACCCTGGAATGGTTTTGAGTGGAGTTGGCTTAATTGTATGAGTGTCCGAGCATCATAATTTTTCCTTTTGGGTAGGAGAGAGATTTATTCATCCCCTTGGGAGACACTTCATAAGTGAACGCTTGCGGAGACATGCTGACAAAACCCTTCAAGGATACCTACAATGTCAAGGCATGATTGTAAGTTTTACTTCCGTTCATGTTAATACAAATCAATGATTCATTTCCTATATCTTATGTCAAATTGCATATTGATATCTTGAAGTTCCTTGACCCTTTAATTTAGTAAGGGACGTGCGTTAGTTTATTATCGGCGCATGTTGTCAATTTGACGCTCACGGATATTCTTGTAGGCTTAAATTTTGAAGTTTGGTTTGCTGATTGACCAATGTGTCCTATCCTTATGATCTTGTCTTATGGCCTATTTATTATGTGTCAAATTTTTGTTTGCTAGAATATCTGACTCCTGGTTTCATTCCCTTGAAACTTCTCCTTTTGAATTATGTGACCTGTTTACCTTAGCATTTCTTGAGGCATTAGCTTTTCTTGGGTTACTTGTTTGTTTGGACCTTTGGGCTATGTTTGAAACGATCCCTTGTTTTGCTTGAGGCTTTTCCTTATTGACTATTCTTCCATCTTCCTCATTGGTACGTGATGTTTGGTTACCAAACTTGAAAGTCTTGTTTGTTTGGTTTCCTTCCAGCACTTTGGCATAGATCACATTGCTTCCTTGTCAGTGAGAAAGCTTTCCTATTTTTGCAAAAAGAAACATATTCTTGGTTATGATTCTTTGATTCATTTTAGAGTGGAACGTCTCTCTTTACGTATTGAATGATTTCATGCGAAAAGGGCTTAAAACTAGCATTGTTTTGATTTTTGCATTTGGTTCCTTTTCATTTATTTGAAAAATCAAAATATCGCATTTGTTTTGCATTAGGAAATGAGAACAATCTTTTGCAAATCTTGACATTCAGAAGTTGAAAAGGAAAGGATGTATTTTTCATTTTCTTAATTGGATTGCTTGCAAGTTAGTGAAAGATAGAAGCATTTCTCTTTCCTCTTGATTGGTTTTCTTGCGAAATAATGAAAAATACCATTCTTGCATTTGCTTGCTTGATGCTTTGATTGCTTTGAAATGAACCTTCAATTTTCTTTGGTTAGTTGTTATTTGAAAAGAAATGGATTTTTTTGAAGATACATTTAGTAGGGCCTTGAAACTAAGATATAATTCAGGATAAAATATTAAAATTTATTGAGTTAACCTTAAAAACAAATTGGAACTTAACGCTCATATATCTAAACGTCTAGGCTAGAGACACGTTCTGGCATCTTTAAACCTATTCATTGTTGTTTTCACTAAGGTTGGGTGATTCCTCCTTTTGTGATTCGATAAGTACTAGTATAGACTTGTGCTCCCAGTACCGTCGTGCATATGATGGGATACCCCACTAGGTTGCAATATTGTTATCTATAGGAAGATGAGTTTACCGCCTTACGAATCGTAACACACTGAAAACATCATCTGGAAAGATTAGCTGTTGTAGGGGAAGTCCTTGGTCATTTATCTTTCATTTTACTACCAAGGTGTATATGTAGTTTTGTGATTTGTCTGGTAAACCTTTTTCCTAGAGTTATAGAGTAGTCACTTTCATTCCTTTTGGGCTCTCTAAAAGTAAAAGGATCATCCGAGCACTTGTCCTCTCGAGCTTGTTTCCAATCAAAAGAGATAAAGTCACCTTTCGTCCCTTTCTTGATTCTTAAATTATGAAAAGGCAAATTTTTGTTTCAATAATCTAAAATTAACTTCCCATGAAATATTCTTGGTAAAAGTTATCATCCTTAGTAATTCTTTAGGGTCGATTACAATGCTAACATTTCCAGAGTCTGCCAGTTAAGAATTCCCTTCGAATTGGAATCTTGGTCCTTTTCCTTATTTTGGAAACGTTGGTGCTCCTTATATGGCAACGTTGTCCCACCTTGGGTTAACAATTGGTCTACCTGCCTGGTTATTTTCAACCTCAGTGATCCCAAGTTTCCCAACTCTTGCTCCGATGTCTCCTTCATTCGAACCACGTCACGATGACTCTAAGATTGACCCCTCGCCTTCTTCCCCTATTTCTTCACCTTCCTCTTCTACTTCACCTGGTGAAAGTTTCAAATATAGTAACTAGGAGGCTAAGAAGAAGAAGAAAAAGTCAGCTAAGCAAGAGGCTGAGTGTGTAGTTGTTACTCCAAATTCACCTCCTATGAGCAAACCTTCTATTCCTTGACCGAAGGTCAGATTCCCCTGTAGGTTGTGTAAGGGTGACCATCTCCTTCGAGACTGTCCTGGCATTCCTAGAGTCTTAGAGGTATGGTCTAAAAATCTAGATCAACCATCCCCATCGACCTCTGGAGATCATGTTGGTTCTACACTCTTAATTAGTGATGGTAAGAATAAAGTGAAGATTAGATTTCCTTGTAGGCTATGTGAAGGAGAGCATATTCTTCACCTTTGTCCTCTTATGGATAAAGCTTCCAAAGTTTTGGAAAACCTTACAGCTCCTCAACCCCAACTTCCTGTTAGTTATCAGAGGTTTTGTTCTAACCCTCCCCCTGTTGGTAAAGAGATTGACATGGATTCATCTCTTTCCCATCTTGCTCTTCTTGAGTGTTAGTGTTAGTGCTTTCACATTGCCATCAGTGATCAAATTTATCTTTTGCATTTCATATTAGGTGTCCCATTCTAATGAGTTGCACTCCATTAGGTCATGGATCAGATGATGGTATGGTTTCATTTCATTTTTCCCTCATGCTATATATCGGCTGGCTTATTTCACATATTTTTTCAGTCATTCATAGTCATTCTCGTTCACATCATTTATAAAAATCAGTATTAGACTTTAGTGTCACTAAGTCTTAGTGTTTTTCACAATGATCATTCAAAAGAGTAATAAATGTCAGCAGACACATGAGGGGGTAAATAAAGTTCAACAAATCATAAATTTCCTTTTTGTAAGCTAAATAAAGCTCTTTAACCTCAAAACTTGTTTTGAGGTAAAACATAGCATTTGTATTTTATTGTTTTATTTCCATGTAAATTTATGTAATTTTATGTTTCCTATATGTAATAAGTACTATTCAGCTACTCCTGGTCATCTTGCCAATTTATGCCACTGCAAAAGAAAAACATCAAAGCATCAGTTCATCAAATTTCCAGCGAAAAGGGTCAAACTTCAAGCA
Source organism: Pinus taeda (assembly GCA_000404065.3). Taxonomy (NCBI): domain Eukaryota; kingdom Viridiplantae; phylum Streptophyta; class Pinopsida; order Pinales; family Pinaceae; genus Pinus; species Pinus taeda. The sequence continues at coordinate 69,445 of APFE030710282.1, read as the reverse complement.
TAAAAACAGAGCATTTGGAAGAGTCATGTAAACTTTATAAAAGTGGGTTTTGGAAGGAAAAAATTTAAAGTGAGAAGGTATATAAGGTTATTTCATCATTATGTCTCATTCCACTTCCAAAATTTGAAGTGTGGAGCAAAAAACACGATTTGGAGCAATCATTGGGCAAAAGGGAAAAAATTCTAGCATTTTGTGAGAAATTTGGTGGCGCTGCACATCAGCTAGCTGCCATTGCACATCAGGCTGGCACTATGCATCAGAGGAGTTTTTCCAGTGTAATTTTACACCTGCGCTATGCATATAACTGGCATTGTGCACCTGTTAGGTGGCACTGCACACTTGGCTACAAAGCTTCAAAACGGTTCAAATCAACCAAATTCACTTCAAATCTCTCAATGGCCCGATGATCAAGTAAGTTAAGCTCCCTTCCTAGATAAACAAGTGTTTCTCATTAATTATGGTGGTTGTTATCTCTTAAGAAACTAAACCCTAGCTAACCTCATTAATTATGGTGATTGTTATCTCTTAAGAAACTAAACCCTAGCTATCCTCTAGGGAATAAATACATTTTCAAAGGGTATTTATTTTCCATTTTGATTTGTAAAAGGTTTTTGTTCTATTGTTTTCATTCCCTAATCAATTTTCTCTAAACCCTAACCCTACATATATGAACTCTTCTATACATTATTTTCACTAACCCTATACCCTACATACAAAACCCTTCAAACCTTAATCCCATTCCTCTCTTCATTCATCTCACCTATTTCCTTTTTTTATTAAATCTCTTCATCCTCATTTTCAATCACCCAATTCCATTATTCACCATCAGTATTCATAGTCATCAAAACAAATGGAGAGGGATAGTGATTATGACATGGAGGAAGATACCCTTAGTGATAGTTCTAAGTAAAGGAATTTGTAGCAGAGGAAGCCTCACAAAGGGGGTAAGATAATGAAGGAGGAGCCCATTAGTATGAAGGAATTACCTTCTTATCCACTGGCCATCTCATGCTTTAAAGATCAGTCATGTTTTGAGTTTTGTGAAATGGTAGAGAAGGTTATGTTCCATCATGAATTAGCAAGGTTGTTTGTGACAAATCTGGACAACAATGTAGTAAATATTGTTGGAGCCACATTTACTTTATCACCTACTATTATCTCAAAGGCTATAGGAATTCTAGATGTAGGTGAGAAATGGAAAAAAAGAGATAACATCGACCGGGAGTACTATGAGCCTTATATTAAGGCTAAATACCATAGCAAAATTAGCAGAGTGTTTCCTTTCAAATTCTTGGAGGACAGGTTTGTTTCACTAATGAAAGTCATCATCAAGTATTTTTCTTGTCAAGGTAGGTTCTCCATATTCTATGCCTATCATATTAGATTACTGATGCACTTTACCATGGTGAGAATGATGAGTATCCCCTACTTCATATGCAAAAACATAGAGAAGATGGAACTTTTTGCGAAAAAGAAGCGCTACCCACAACAGCTCAACAACATTTATCATTTCTCTTTAATTAAAATGGTTGTTTTACATCATCTCAATTAGTTGGGAATGCCATGGGAAACCTTCATTTCTCATGAGTTGTTCAAAGGCCCTCAAATATTTTCATCAGTGCATAAGGAGGAAGGTGGACCTTCAGGACAACAAAAGGCTCAAGAAACTGAAACTGTGGGGATACCTGTGCTTTTGACTTATGAGAGAGGCACTAGGATGCTCTTTGTAGCTACCAAGAGAGTACTATCTCCACAAAGAGTGGGAGGGGTCTCACCTTCATCTACAAACCATAGGCAAATGCTATCTTCACCTAGAGTGGAAGGGGCTTTGCCTTCTTCTCCAACTAAACAGGTATAGGTTGGGCGGCAATAGAAGGGTAGAGATAAAGGAAAGAAAAATATGCATAAGGATGATCCTAGTGATGGATACGAGAGATATTTTGTCCCTGTTGACTATCAGGACACACAAGGAGTGAATGTCATGGACTTAGGCGCTCACAATCCAAGGACTGTTAAAGATTTGATCATCAAGGAGAAAAAGGTTAACATTCAAGCCCTATCAATCAATTTGGAAAGATAAAAATGCATCATTAATTACCTTGAGTAGGGAAACAAGCAATTAACTAAGAAGCAGGTTATCATCGAGTTGCAAATGCTTAGAGAAGAGAGGTAAGAGGCAAAGAAGGCAAAGGTCAAGATGACCTCGACTGAATAGGAAATTGAAGATGACTAAGAAACTTGGTTAGTAAGGGTGAAAATTCACCTTCAGAAGTTTCTAGAGAAGGCCAATAAAGAAAAGAAAATGCTTCGCCATATTTCTTATCATTACTTGACCAGGAATGGGATATGCAACATGAGGATTAAGCAACTTAAGGCAAGATTAAGGAGGGCCTTAAAATGAAAAAAGAAGCAGGATAAGCTTAATATCTTGGCTGATGTTACATTAACCAAAAAGAGTAACCAACGAAGCACCTTTGTGCCAAAACTCGGCAAGTTTTGAAGAAATTTTGTAAATTTCAATTTTTTGAAGTTTTGTAACACAGGAAATTGTGGTATATGCGCAACACCACTGGCGCTGTACATTTGATTGGTGCATCCTTAGGAGAAATGGCTTATAGATCTAGATTCAACATCAAGTGGATATTATTCCCTGAAAGTTTCATCTCATTTGGAGTAAAACTAGGTCATCTAAAGGGAAAACAAACATTCAAAAATTGCCCTCTCTGCTACTTTTTGCACCCACAGGAAGCAGTCTTGGGAGAATTCATTTTTGAAGGGGTAAATGACCTACAAATCAGGAAATTCTAAACGTTTCAGAAACTAGACAGATAGAGACTTCCAACAAGCTACCTTGGGCCAGATTTGGTGGAGTGTAAGACCTTCAAAAGAAGGCTAGAAGTGACACTGCGCATATAGGAGATGGTGCTACGCATATACCTGATTTTGCAAATTTTGCCCAGAACTCTGAAATTTTTCCTAGTTTGACTGCGAGTTGAATTTTTCTCTCATCCTTGGTGAATTTATGATTGTAAAATATGTAATGCAATGTAAATATGAATGTAAAATGACTTGAGGGGCTAGATACATCAGTTAAAAGTGGTTTGGAAGTGAATGTATCAGTTTCCTTGGCTTTATAGGCAAGTTGTTCCACTACCTATTTTCTTGTTCATAGTTTAGATGTGGTTGAAACAACTCCTGATCTCTTGGATTTGACTACTGATGGTTAGCTCAGGTGGTTTTCTTGCCTATATTATGTACTTTCTTAGTCTTTTGTAAAGGTTGAACTGTTTTGTAAGTGGTGCACATATTATATACTTGTATCAACAGATTGGCAAGGAATAAAACCAAGTTTTGCAGCTATTTTTGTGGGATTCTTGTGATACTTTGTTCTTGTATTGTTTTTTCTTCTGTCATGAGTTATCCTTATGTGTTATATGTTTCAAAACCTTTTCCATTCTTCTAAACTAAATGAATCAAGAAAAATAAGAAAAATACATTGATAACAGTGCTTTGCTTTTGGAATGGATTTAATTCTTAATGTTTTCAGTAGTTTGAAGAGGATTCATGGTCTCCGCATACCCTCCTCAGTCCCTCAACAGTCTTAAATCAACCATCTCACTCTATTACTAGTGCATAAACACTTATCTATCTTCCCCCATAGAACATGTCTGCATCCCTAATTTTCTTTTCGAGACCTAAGCTACCTGCTCCATTTGATCCAGCAACCAAACCTTCAAAATCAAAAAAAAATCCTAGAGCTACTATACCTATCTTAAAATCCATATTCAATTCAGCCATCTCAACTAATATTGACAAGGAGAGAGCCCTCTCCTGACCTGGTAGGGCTAGCTACCAGGTTAAGCTGGGTTTGTGGTTATCCTAGGATTGCCTCCCTTTAGCATGAGATCAATCTAGGCTCTAACATAGTGGCGACCATACTGGGGAGTGTAGTTTTATGTTCCTCAGTAAAATGTGTCAAGTTTAGCTCTGATTGTTGATGGTATACAATGATCAAACACCAGAAGGCTGAAATCATTCACCTAGTGACTCCACTGTCGAAAAATCCCAAGGTTCAGAATTTTTATGGCAACTCTACTCTTCAAGAACCAGTAGCCTGAAGAATTTCTTGGCAAATTCATTGTTATCAAAATGGATTCGCTGGATCTAAGGTATGCTCCTAGTAGCCGAGATCACATTCCAGGTTTCCCAAATAAAATTCCGAAGGTAGATTGGCAAAGGAATTTGCATATGTTTAAAGATGATGATAGGAATGATGTTGCTTTACATCTGGTTAGATTTCACATGCATATTCGCAAGTTGAAGGTTTATTTTCTTGAAGATTGCGTGATGAATATATTCATGGCCACTCTGGAAGGTGAAGCCTAATCTTGGTATGAAAGTTTTCCACCTACTTGTATTTACTATTTAAAAGACTTTCATACCATGTTCTTCATGGATGAAGATATTCATGGCCACTCTAGAAGGTGAAGCTCGATTTTTGTGTGAAAGTTTTTCACTTGCTTGTTATCCTAGAATTTATGAAGATGATTACTTCATGGACAACGAGATCATGGAAGCCTTGTATGAAAATCTATTTCAGCAACATAAAGAGAGCTTAGAGGATACTTGTCAAGATGCTCAGGAAAGTTTGCAGCAGGTTCAAGATCTTAGTACAACTAAAAATGATGGAAGATAAGTTCTTATTTTAGATCTGATCATAGTAGAAGACAATATGCAAGAAAATCAAGTTCCAATTTCAAATTGTGATGATGAAGAAATCATTGAAGCCTTCTTTGATTCTTCCCTTCCAAAACAGTCTCAAAAAGCCAGTCACTTTGTTACACAAGATCACAGTAATGATACCGTAGCTTCTTCTTTGCTTGAAGATGAAGGAATTTTGTATCTTGATAGTCAACAGGAATCATATGAAATGAACCAGCAGCATGAGGAAAATTTATATACTCCTTTGCTTGAAATTAATGAAGATATTCAACAACCTTGTGAATATTTAGGAGGGAAAGAAGACAATTACTATTTTAGCAAAAGAAACAAAAAATTATTATCTCCTCTGTTTGAAGATGAGATAGATCAACTCCTTAAAGGTCAAGTTACAGCCCAAGCTAACGCAGGTTTGCAGTGTTCACATAGTCAAGAAGGTATTAGTGAAGCTTATTCCATTTTTGAAAATGATGACAGTCTTGAAATTAGATTTATAGATCAACGAACATATATTTTTTTCTTTCATGAAGATGATAGGGCTTTCCTGTTTGATAATATTGAAGAATGTTTTATGTTTAAGAATGAAGTAGACCATGAAATTGAGTAATATGAGCCTAAGAGAGACAATATGCCATAAATCGAGTCAGAATTTCACATTCTCGAGGAATTTATAGCTAACACTCAGATAGCAGAAGCTTATACCTCTCTATGCCTTCCTATCACTCAGCGACCAACTGTTCTTTTAGATCAGAATGAAGGGAGTACTTGTATTTTTGCTGCTGGATCTCAAGACAAGCTAATGCTTTGGGATTTTCAAGATCCCTTCGGCATTATTTTGCAAGCATTATAAAATATGAATGTTTCCTTTTTCATTAACATAAGCCTTGGTTTCAATTGTTATTTTGAGTTGCCTACATGTACATCATTCTACCTGCTTGGAGAAAGTGAGAGCAAAATTTCAGTAAGTAGCCATCTACTGGATTCGTTACATTGGAAGGCCCACTTCACATGATTGTACATATTTCGTCACTAGGCAAGTGGTTTTCATCATGATTTGAAGCCCTCAAATATTGATGGTTTGCTACCATTAAAAATCTTTGTAAATACTTGTTTTAGTTAAGTAAGTCTTGAGTCATTTTTTCAGTCATTTTCAAGATAGTTTCAGAGTCAATTTGTGTCGTTGATTCATTAGTATTTAGTCCTGTAGTTTCAGCTTGAGATTTTGACTCCATGTGCAATGGATAAGGCTACTAGGTCTATGGTGTTCTTGGCACCTCCAAGGAGCTACCATCCCCATTGGAGCCTATGTTAGCGTCAGTGCTTTTACACTGCCATCAGTGATCAAATTTATCTTTTTCATTTCATATTAGGTGTCCCATTCTAATGAGTTGCACTCCATTAGGTCATGGATCAATTGATGGTAGGGTTTCATTTCATTTTTCCCTCATGTTATATACCTGCTAGCCTATTTCACATATTTTTTCATCATTCATAGTCATTCTTGTTCACATCATTTATAAAAATCAGTATTAGACATTAGTTTCACTAGGTCTTAGGTTTTTTCACCATGGTCATTCAAAAGAGTAATAAATGTCAGTAGACACATGAGGGGGTAAATAAAGTTCAACAAATCATAAATTTCCCTTTTGTAAGCTAAATAATGCTCTTTAACCTCAAAACTTGTTTTGAGGTAAAATAGAGCATTTGTATTTTATTGTTTTATTTCCATGTAATTTTATGTTTCCTATATGTAATAAGTACTATTCAGCTACTCCTAGTCATCTTGCCAATTTCTGTCACACAAAAGAAAAACATCAAAGCATCAATTCATCAAATTTCTAGGGAAAAGGGTCAAACTTCAAGAATAAAAACAGAGCATTTGAAAGAGTCATGTAAACTTTATAAAAGTGGGTTTTGAAAGGACAAAATTTAGAGTGAGAAGGTATATAAGGTGATTTCATTATTATCTATCATTCCACTTAGAAAATTTGAAGTTTGGAGCAAAAAATGTGATTTGGAGCAGTCATTGGGAAAAAGAGAGAAAAATCTAGCATTTTGGGAGAAATTTGGTGGTGTTTTGCATCAGACAGCTGGCGCTGTGCATCAGAGGAGTTTTGCCAGTGTAATTTTACATTGTTGTTGTGCACTGGTCTACAAAGATTCAAAACGGTTCAAATCAACCTAATTCACTTCCATTCTGTCAATGGCCCTCTGATCATGTACGTTAAGCTCCATTCCTAGCTAAACAATGGATTCTCATTAATTATGGTGATTGTTATCTCTTAAGAAACTAAACCCTAACTATCCTCTACAATCTCTCATACATTTGCAAAGGGTATTTATTTTCCATTGCGATTTGCAAAAGATTTTTGTTTTCTATTGTTTTGATTCCCTAATCCATTTTCTCTAAACCCTAACCCTCCATTTATGAACTCCTCTATACATTATTTTCACTAACCCTAGACCCTACATACAAAACCCTTCAAACCTTAATCACATTCATCCCTTCATTCATCTCACCTATTTCCTTTTTTTTTTTAAATCTCTTCATACTCATTTTCATTCACCCCATTACTTTATTCACCATCACTATTCATAGTCATCAAAACCAATGGAGAGGAATAGTGATTATGACATGGAGGAAGATACCCTTAGTGACAGTTCTAGGGAGAGGAATTTGCACCAAAGGAAGCTTCACAAAGGGGGTAAGATAATCAGGGAGGAGCACATTAGTATGAAGGAATTACTTGCTTATCCATTGGCCATCTCATGCTTTAAAAATCAGTCATGTTTTGAGTTTTATGAAATGGTAGAGAAGGTTAAGTTTCATCATGAATTAGCAAGGTTGTTTGTAACAAATCTGGATAGCAATGTAGTAAAGCTTGCTGGAGTCACATTTACTTTGTCACCTACTATTATCTCAGAGGCTACAGGCATTCCAAATGTAGGTGAGAAATGGAACAAAGGACAAAACATTGACCAGGAGTACTATGAGCCTTATATTATGGCTAAATACCATAGCAAAATCATCAGAGTGTTTCCTTTCAAAGTCTTGGACGACAGGTTCATTTCAGTAATGAAGGTCATCATCAAGTATTTTACTTCTGAGGGTAGGTTCTCTAGATTGTATTCCTATCATATTAGATTGATGATGCACTTTACCAGGGTGAGAATGATGAGTATCCCCTACTTCATATGCAAAAACATAGAGAAGATGGAACTTTTTGCAAAAAGGAAACCCTACCCACAACAGCTCAACAACACTTATCATTTCTCTTTAATTAAAATGGTTGTTCTACATTAGCTCAATCAGTTTGGAATGCCATGGGAAACCTTCATTTCTCATGAGGTGTTCAAAGGCCCTCAAATATTTTTATTAGTGCATGAGGAGGGAGGTGGAACTTTAGGACAGCAAAAGGTTCAAGAAACTGAAACTCTGTGGATACCTATGTTTTTGACATATGAGAGAGGCACTAGGATGCTCTTTGTAGCTGCCAACTGAGTACTATCTCCAAAAAGAGTGGAAGGGGTCTTGCCTTCATCTACAGACCACATGAAAATGCTATATCCACCTAGAGTGGAAGGGGCTTTTCCTTCTTGTCTAGCTAAATAGGTACAGGTTGGCCAGCAACAGAAGGGTAGACATAAAGGAAAGAAAAAGATGCATGAGGATGATCCTAGTGATGGTCAAGAGAGAGATTTTGTCCTTCTTGATCATGAGGAAACACAAGGAGTGAATTTCATGGACTTAGGTGCTCAAAATCCAAGGAGTGTTAAAGATTTGATCATCAAGGAGAAAAAGGATGACATTCAAGTCCTATCAATCGATTTGGAAAGAGAAAAATGGATCATTAATTACCTTGAGCAGGAAAACAAGCAATTAAATGACAAGCAGGTTATCATGGAGTTGCAAATGCTTAGTGAAGAGAGGCAAGAGGCAAAGAAGGCAAAGGTCAAGATGACCTCCATTGAACAAGAAATTGAAGATGACCGAGAAACTTGTTAGAAAGGTTGAACATTCACCTTGAGAAGTTTCTAGAGAAGGCCAATAAATAAAATAAAATGCTTCGCGATATGGGTTATCATTATTTGACTAGGAATAAGATATGCAAAATGAGGATTAAGTAACTTAAGCCAAGATTAAAGAGGGCCTTAAAACGCAAAAAGAAGGAGGATAAGCTTAATATCTTGGCTGATGTTACATTAGCCCAACAAAGTAACCAACGAAGCACTTTTGAGCCAAAATTGGGCAAGTTTTGAAGAAATTTTCTCAATTTCAATTTTTGAATTTTTGCAACAAAGGAAATTGTGGTATATGCGCGGCGCCACTAGCATTGCATATTTGATTGGTGCATCCTTAGGAAATAGCTTATAGATCTAGATTCATCGTCAAGAGGAAATTAATCCCTAAAAGTTCCATCTCATTTGGAGCAAAAATAGGTGATCTAAAGGGCAAAAAAGACTCAAAAATTATCCTCTCTTCCACTTTTTACATCCAAAGGAAGCAGTCTTGGGAGAATTCATTTTTCAAGGAGTAAATGACCTCCAAATCAGGAAATTCAAGATGTTTCAGAAACTAGACAAATAGAGATTTCCAACAAGCTATCTTGGGCTTGATTTGGTGGAGTTTAAGACCTTCCAAAACAAGCTATAAGAAGTGTTGTGCATATAGGAGATGGTGCTACGTATATAGCTGATTTTGCAAATTTTGCCTACAACTCTGAAATTTTTCCTAGTTTGGCTGCCAGCTGACTCTTTCTCTCATCCTTGCTGAATTTATGATTGTAAATGTTGTAATTCAATGTAAATATGAATTTAAAGTGACTTGAGTGGGTAGATACATCAGTTAAAAGTGGTTTGGAAGTGAATGTATCAGTTTCCTTGGTTTTAGAGGCAAGTTATTCCACTGCCTATTTTCTTGTTCCTAGTTTAGATGTGGTCGAAACAGCTCCTAATCTCTTGGATTCAACCCCTAATGGTTAGCTTATATTGTTCTATTGCCTATATTATGTACTTTCTTAGTCATTTGTAAAGGTTGGACTCTTTTGGAAGTGGTGCACATATTGTATACTTGTATCAGCAGATTGGTAAGGAATAAAACCCAGTTTTGCAGCTATTTTTGTGGGATTCTTGTGATACTGTGTTTTTGTATTGTTTATTCTTCTGTAATGAGTTATTCTTATGTGTTATATGTTTCAAAACCTTTTCCATTCTTCTAAACTAAATGAATTAGGATAAATAGTCAAAATACATTGATAACAGTGCGTTTCCTTAGGAATGCATTAGTTCTTAATGTTTTCAGCAGTTTGAAGAGGATTCATGGTCTCCACATGCCCTCCTCATCCCCTCAATAGTCTTAAACCAACCATATCACTCGATTACTAGTGCATAAACACTTATCTATCTCCCCCCACAGAACATGTCTGCATCCCTGATTTGATTTCCCGACCTAAGCTGCCTGCTCCATTTGATCCAGCAACCAAAACTTCAAAATCAAACAAAAAATCCTAGAGCTACTATACCTAGCCTAAAATCCATTTTCAATTCAGTCATCTCAACTGAGATTGACAAGGAGAGAGCCCTCTCCCGACCTAGTAGGGCTAGCTACTAGGTTAAGCTTGGTTTATGGTTATCCTAGGATTGCCTCCCTTAAGCCTGAGGTCAATCTAGTCTCTAACACTAAGCATGACTCTATTGTGTCTTTTCTCAGCCAGCCATTGGTTAAAAAGAGTGTCGACTTGGTTTCACCAGAATTTTCTCACTTTGTTCCGGAAGAGAGTGGTGATCTTACTGCTCATGTTCTTCTCGTTTCCTCAGATTCTCATGAATAGAAGAGTGATCCTCCCATCCCAGTTGTTCAAGAGAGTCCTTCTTCTATTCCTACAGAGCATGGGAGCAATCATATAATTCCCCCACCAAGTAGTTTTTTCATGTCTTTCGATTGGAGTCACTTCACTGCTTTCCGCCTCCTATCTTACGTGCCTTTCTAGGTCACCATACAGGCCTATAGCATGGTAGTACCTGACACTATATTAGATGAAGGTGTGTCTGTTAGCATCATGTCTTCTACTACTTGGAAATCTTTGGGCTCCCCACAGCTTGTTCCTGTCACCCAGAATCTGTTGCCTTTCAATGGAGGAACCAATCAACCCTTAGGGATCCTTCCACAGTTCCCTATTACTTTGCAAGGAAAGTCCGTCTATATAGATTGGATGGTAGTCCAAGGTCCATTAGATTTCAATCTCCTCCTTGGATGTTACTATGTGTATGTCATGGGAGCTCTTGTTTCTTCACTTTTCCATGTGGTTTTTTTTCCACATGAAGGGAGAATAGTGACCATTGATCAATTTTCAGTCATTGGTCACCACGCGTCTCCTTTGCAACCATCATCCCCTATTAGCTCTTGTTTGCAAGAAATACCTTCCTTGCTATAGGTCAATTATGTGGCAACCTATTCCATCTCCACATTTGTTGAAGATCACAGATGATATAGTACATTATGTACTCAAGGAATTGAAACCTTATTTGTCTTTGGTACCAAATGACATGTATTCCTCTTGGAGCATGGTCCTTCTGTCTAGTGAAGACTTCTTGGGAGCCATGTTATCATATGGTCCATGAACAATTGCATGAGGAAAATTCTTTTCTTGTGTCAACCTCATTAAAAAATGAAACCAAGGAGGGATGAGGACAATTCTTTTCTTGTGTCAATCTCATTAAAAAATGAAACAAGGGGTAATGAGGATAGTTCTTGGTCTCGTGTCAACCTCATTAAAAAATAAAAGAAGAGATGAGGATAGTTATTAGTCTTCTGTCAACCTCATTAAAAAATGAAACAACTCCCTTTCCAAATTGAGTCTTTGATTACAATCTTGTAAAATCCCAGTCGAGTCTTTCCAACATCTCGCGAGTGAACCTTCATTCCATCCACCTAATTAAATGAAATGAAGCTTGGGGGGCATGCACCTCTATTTGAGTCATTATGCTGGGGGCATGCAAACTTATAGCAAGCATATTTTTTTGTTTCAAGCTTGTGTAAACATGAAAACAAATCCAAGCAGAGTTCTCCATGCTTCAAGCTTGTGTAAAAATAAACCCATGCACAATTTACAGCTCGTGATCATCGTTTTTATCAGCTGATTTATGCTAGATGAGCCTTGGTTGTTTCATTCCATCACCACCATAACTTTGGCCAATCATATGTTTGGCTTAATGTGTATGTTTTCTTCGCTTATTGTGTCCTTTTTCTTCTCATGCAGATGTCTATTGCACCTTATGTTTGTTTCACTGATGGTGCCTCGACATGGGTTATCTATGATCCTCATAGTAAGTTGGTAGATCTTCAAGGTGTTTGTCTAGGATGTACTATGGACAATGTTGTTGAATATAGTGCAGTTATTGAGCTATTGACTGAGATTATTGCCCTCAATATTCGCACCTTGATCATAAATCTAGATTCACAACATGTTGTTCTTCAGCTCAATGGGCATTATTCCGTTAGAAACCCTTAGATTTTAAGGTTATATTTATGTGTTTGTTTACTGGAAAGGAATTTTAATTACCTTACATATCAATATATTCCTATAAGACTGAATACATTAACATATGCATTGGAAAATCATCTGTTAGATAGACATTTGTGACATTTTTAAAAGTAAACATTGAGACATAATAAGTTGATAAAGCAGAACATAGGTATGTATATATATATATACATATATATATTATATATATTATATATATATATAGATATCATGTGTTGCACATCATAGTGCCCAAAAAATATGTGTTCAAGTTACATCATGAGACAACATGTCTCTCAAAATTGCAGAAAATAAACATAGGGGTCTAATCTGCGTGATGCTCTCTATAGCACACCACTACTCGGACAACACATCTTAGTAATCGATGGATCTTGTTCAACACCCTTTCTGTGTCGCTGGTACTGTCGAGAGACATCCTCAAATCCCGCATAATCTAGAATCCCCTCTGTCAAGCACTCCAGGTCACAGGTGATCTCATCCTCCACATCTCCACCAGGAGGGGGCATCTCAAACTCCCTCTCGACTCTTTGAGTAATGGGAGACAAGCCTACAGGTCTTTCAAGTCCAACATCTAGAATATTGAAAATTCATGATCAGGACATATATGAAAAAACAAAAGACAAAAATTTACAAAAACTCTTTGAAAATCAAAAAATAAGTTTGTTACCTCTCTCATCCCAGCATTCCCTGGGAGGGATTAATAGGTCTGGATCACCTCTTAAGTTAGTCCCAGCATATGGCCAATCCTCTAACACAACGAGTTGGTGATCTAGCCACTCGAAGAACTCTGGTCTCCATGACATGTGTTGACCGCCACCTCCTCGAGGCATCAGCATAACCTAGCGGGTAATCCGTGGCTCCCATGGTGGTGGCCTAGTGATGACCACTTCCTATCTCTGAAAGATAGGAAGTTGTTATAGGATGAACGGTATGAGGATCGAACCATACCCAAACTGTTTGGTATCACCTCACTGACATTTTGTTAGTTTCCTTTTGATGTTTTCTATTACCGCCTCTACCCAATTGAATGGTGGGGTTTAAGGAGTCTGCTGCCAGCCAAAGTTGGGTCTTGGTGGCCACATGCAGGGCCTGTGAACCAACTTCCCTGGTGATATTAGACAGGAGGACTCATAGTGATAGGAGAACTACTATTTTAATCTTTAGCTTACATGATTTGTCTGATTTCTAAGCCTTAGGACACATTATTCCAATGAGCATGTCCATGGTATCTCTCGTGATCCAAGTCCCTATCATTCGAGGTCTTTCCCCTCTTCATGATAGTCTCGTCAGCAAGTAGATACCAGTGGCATTGATCCCTAGCTCCTTACCATGGATGTTGAACCTCCCTTCATTTGGTTCCCACACTCCAACAAGATGTTGGAGTAGATCAAGCTATGCTCTTAGGCACGACACCATGAAGAACTTTAGGAGCCTGCAATTCCTTAGAACGTCTAGGCAATTTGGATCTCCCAAGGCTAACTCATCATCATTTCTATTTCTTGCTCTTTCCATTCAATCACCATGATTTTCTCCCTGCAAACACACAAACATTTAATTGTAAATGCCATAATTGTGTTTAAAATCCCTTGAAATTACTTAAAATATGGAGAATTTTTGTTCTCGGTGCTCATTGCACCTGTTTCTAAAACGGGTATGATGAGCTACAATCTGCGGTTTGAAAATTTTTAGCTCTTCATGCACGTTTGGTGTACAGTCATGATGAGCTTATTTTCTAATCATTGGAAATTCTGGCTCTTCGCAGTCTCGAGATAGGAACCTGCGACAAACATCGTGGACATTTCCATCCAAAAAATCCTCCTAAATTACAGCTAAAATCCTAGAAAACAATATATATTGTCTCTAAAATGTAGGATAAAAGGTGTGGTGCCTACCTAGAACAAACAGATTTGTGGATGAGCTCCTAACTCTCCTCCAATCGATTGCTGAAAATCACGGATGCACAAGGGTGAAATTTCTTCACTCTAGAGTAAAAGTAAAAGGTGAATTGTTTTTTACCAATTGGCCCTTTTATAAACTCTTACACTTTCCTTTTGTGTAGCGACAACTTCCAAATACTTTGGTGATAATTATTTATGAGTTGTATTTTATACTTTTTCAAACTTGGTAAACACACAAAAAAGTCACTTCTGGAGTCATCTTTAAGCTCTTTTCTGACTCTCAAAACATGAAAATATTGTCGAGCTCTTGTCCCTTTAAACTCATTAAAGGTTGCAAAGTGTCATCTACCAATATAAGTTTACCCCTTTTACGAACTGGAATATATTATTTATGAAAAAGGTATATGTTGATATATCATGGTCAATAGGTTCCCTTGGGTATTGTTTTCTACCTTTTCAAATTCGAGGGACAAATTTATGAAAAGGGACCTTTGGAGTTTCCTTTTCTGTGTCTTTTTCAAACTCTCTAAATATGAAAAAGACTCCAAATTTTACCTGTGTCGAACTCGTTAAACCCTGACGAAATTGGACTTGTCATGATGATGAGACCAAGCTTCTCCTTCCTAGTGCTCGTTAAAATTTACTAGGTCAAATTTGTCTGAAGGACAAACTTGCATTACAAGCATATGCTATGCCCTTCAAGCTTGTGTTTCAAAAATAATTGGGGTACTCACCAAAAATGGTGGGGGAAGAATTTGGAAGTATTCCATTGGTTGTATTAATTATTACGACATCTTGTCACTCTTGAACATCAACACTCCTTCTGTTGCGTGTCGAGTTGGGATATCCTCACTTTATTGTTGGCCTTTCGGGTTTTGGGTTGTCCATTTTGCCTCATTCCATTTGATCCTTATTGCATCATCATGACCTTTGATCCCTTAGTATCAAAATACTGCCAGGCTCTGGAGTAGTGTCATCAATATGTTCAAGAGCTTAATCCTTCTGCAGTTTGTACCCTTACACGCCTTCGTTAGATTCTCTGTCTCATCCAAATTCATCTTGTTCCTTTGTATCACATCGATGATATGGGAAACATTATGGCCCTCCTTCGACCAATCACTTCCTGTCGACTTCAGCTTATGGGAAGTTGATCTAGAGACTCCTTCCTGGTACCTTGGAACTTGCATGCCTTAATGGCAAGTTCTTTGCATTCAATGATAGGATTTCATTATTGGCCTTCGATTGAGTGATTTCATGGGTGTTTGACTTCAGATCATTCTTTACACTTCATGGATTGTACTAGCAGTACCTTGAGAACCATTGACATTATTGGTGGCCTCTCTCGTGCTTATTAATAGTTTACATCATTGACCGGTATTCAAGAGATTTTCTAGTATGCTTTACTTTAGCAAATCTATTTGCATATTAGAATTTGTACCTTGATCGGGTTGGGATTTAAGATCCTGTGCTCAGATTACATAAGTATAGGTTGGGCGGATTGGTTCATGATTGATTACATGACTTTTTTTTTTTGGATGGATGCAACCATACCTAAGTCTTTTATATGGTCCTTTTGATTGGATGGTTGTGGCCATACTTGAGTCTTTTATACGGTCCTATTGATTGGATGACTACATCCATACCATAGATATTTTATGTTTATCTTATGGATGGCTACGCCCGTGCCTTTATGCACATGCATTTCCTTTCACTATGTACCCATGTATCAGAGATATCATTTGTACTTGCGTTTGTAGGTTCTACATGATGGTGTTCTGTTTTAGTTATGGTTTCGTAAAGAATTTCACCCCTTCCACTCTCTCATCCTTCATGCTTTAGGGGGAATCTGTTACACAAAATTTTGTCACCGACCCCAGATTCCTTGATCCCAGACACTGCCAGTCTGTGTTATTGACATCTGCTTTGTGTCATGTTGCAAAATATGTGTCAGTGTCTTCCTTTTCATCTCAGGAAGCATACCTCAATTCATTACTCCTAGAGAAGATCCCTTTTTACCTATGTTTTTGGGTCATTGTGGGTCATTAGTTATACCACCCACAAAGATGGCCAAGATTGAACTAAGCTTAGTGATGTCATCACTCTGTCTCTATGTTTCACTCATGACAATCTACTTTTGACGAGTTTGTTTTAACAAATTATCAATGAATGGTCTTGGGGTTAGTTGTTGGATCAGATGAGCTCGGCTCTGTCCTTTGGGATGGTTGTTCCACCCTTTGTGAAACCTCCCAAAGGGATAATCTCTTTCTCCCATCTCTTATGGAGGCTCCTCCTTTTATAAATATCTCCTTCATGATTGTGATCAAGCTACCAGTGAAGAATTAGTGGCAAGTGGAATTTGAAGTTCGTAGTTTTAAGAGTTTGGAAGTAGCCTATTATGTAACTTAGACTGGGATGGTTTTGAGTGGAGTTGGCTTGATTGTATGAGTGTCCTAGCATCATAATTTTTCCTTTTGGGTAGGAGAAAGAGTTATTCATCCTCTTGGGAGACACTTCATAAGTGAATTCTTGCGGAGACATGCTGACAGGACCCTAGAAGGAGACCTACAATGTCAAGGCATGGTTGTAAGTTTTACTTCAGTCCATATTAATACAAATCAATGGTTTATTTTGTATATCTTATGTCAAATTTCGTATTGATAGCTTGAAGTTCCTTGACCCTTTAAGTAGATAATTTTTGTCATATTCTATTATGCTTGTTTCTTTTCTCTATATGTTGTTTTCAGGTACAGAAGTGATTAGACGAACGAGAGCTAGAGCAACACAATGAGAACTTCATCAAACAATGATTTGAAGGTAGGCCTTCATGACATCAACTATCTAAGGAAATTTGTTTTGGTATTGTCTTTGTTGGGACTAGACCCACTCTAGGGCCAGAGGGGTTTCCTCTATCCACAGAGGGAACATGCCTGCATCACAAGGGGGATTTATAGGTACAGGTGCAGGTGTGCGAAACCATGTATGTAAAGGACATCTTACAAGACTGGCGGTTTCGGGGGTTAGTACCCATACATTCAGGTGGATAGTTCCTCATTTATATGGACATCAACACATTGTTTTTATGTTTTACCACCACTAGAATTTGTAGATTGATATCAAGACAGGTAGTCATTAAGGGGTTGTGTTGGAATATTAATTCCTACTTGTCTCAGTTGTGACTTTCTATGTAAAGAGTCTGTTCCTATTCTATAGGAGTGATTTCCCTAGTTTGGTGTGTGGTTGAGATATTCTCTCAACCAAAAGATTGTATGTCCAAGATAGTTTTCCTATCTTGATACAACACTCCTGTATATATGTAATTACATATCTGATTAATGAAATACAAATTCCTTTGTAGATTTTTATCAATTTTAAGTAAAACTAGTCATATATGTGTGAATTCTTTTTATTTTAATTGTAGATCACATTAATTTTTAATTTAAAGAATATTTTATTTTTATTTTAAAAGAGACATTTGTCAACAACATGCGAGCATGGACAAAATGTTGTTGCGAGCATGGACAAAATTACACTTCACCCTTGAGAAATTAGCCTCTCAAATCAAGAAGAAATTTGTACTAAAACACATTAAATTTGATTAGAAATAGACCATATATACTGTCCATGTCCACTATTTAATGATCCTTATAATTTTCATGTTTGAGCCTTAGAACTACAAAGCAAAAAAATCCAAAGAAAAAAATGTAGTTTAATCTAGTATCGAGTCCAAAATCATAGCACAATTATCAAGAGCCACAATTGAGAAATCTACATCCACAAGTCCAAGAGCATTCTTATCAATATTCCAAGTGATTTGCCTCAAGCATCTTAGTGATTATAAAACGTGAGGATAAAACTTGAGGATTGGATGAGTAAGCCATCTTCACAAGATGGATTCCTAGTAGCAACTGAAAATAATGGTTGGTTCCATAGAGGAGAGGAGATGCCACATTATTTATTTGACTTGTAGCTGAATATTTGGTTAGTTGTCCTTCCTTCTTTCCAATTTTAACCATTATTAATTATCAGGGTTAACCCTTTACTACCTTAAATGCTTAAGGTGTGATTTTCTTATACATGTCACTATTGATGTTTTAGAATTTATTGGCCATAAAATACAATTTAGAGAAAAGGATATGATATAAGGGTAAACGTCAAATCACAAGAAAATTTCAGGCCCGACCCCTAGTAAAAGTTCTTAATTTAGCCATACTAGTGTTGACGTTTCATAATTTTTATTCACCATAAAATACAATTTAAGAAAATTTGAAGTGATGTAAAGTAAATTGTCAAATTCCATGGAAATTCTAGGCCTAGACCTAGTGTATGTTCTTAATTTAGTCATTTCATTTGTTCTATTTATTCATCTCCCCGATGGGGGTGTATCTTGGTATTTCTTACCGCTTACAAGTAATGGCCAACAATAGAATACTGAACAAGAATGAAAAGAAAAAGCAGAGCAGATATTTATCTTCTCAATATTCAAAATAGGTAAATATATTACATCGAAAATATCAGTAATAAATGATTAGAGTAGAACTCAACACCTATGGAGTAGAATTGAAGTAAAATTGAATTGTCTACAACACCTAGCAAACCCAAGAATAAAATGTGATGACACCTAGAAAACAATGAGATTAATATATCAACATCACCTCCTAATATCAACTGTTACAAGTAGAGACACTTACAATGCCTAATTGCTCTCTTTGAAATTCAAATACATTTTTTCCTAGTGGCTTTGTGAAAATATCCACAAGCTGATCTTTGGTACCACAAAAAGCAAGTACTATGTCCCCATCATTCACAAGTTCATGGATGAAATGAAAACATGTGTCAATGTGCTTTCTCTTTTTGTGGAAAACATGAATTTTTTATAAAGAAATTGTTGAACTATGGTCACAATAAATTGGAGTTGGCTCTTTTTGAACATTTGAAATATATTTCAATAATCTTCTCAACCACACTTCTTGATAAGCTACTGAATTTCCTACTACATATTCTTCCTCTATAGAAGATATTGAAATGATTGCATGTTTCTTTGATTCCCATGAAATCAGATTGGTTCCGAGATAAAAAAACATACCTTGAGGTGTTTTTACGATCATCTAAACTCCCTACATAATCATTGTCTGTATAACCTGAAAGTGAACAATTTTTAGAATGTGTATAGAATAAACCACAATCTATGGTCCCTGCAATATACCTTAAGATCCTTTTACAAAATTCCAGCAAGTAATATTTGGGGATTGCATAAACCTAGAGACAAAACTTGTTGCAAACATGATATCAAGTCTAGTTGGAGTGAGATACAATAAACTACCAACTAGACTTTTATACAATGTGGGATCAACTAGTAGTGCTATATCTTGTTTTCTCAGTTTGGTGCCTTGAGAAATTGGTGTATCACATCATTTACAATTGGTCATTCTTAACTTTTGGATTATTTCAATGGCATATTTGTGTTGACTAACAAAAATTCCATTAGAATATTGTTGAATTTCAATTCCTAAGAATTATTTAATGACCCCTAGATCTGTCATATAAAACTCTATTTTCTTTGCTAATTTGAATAATTCTAACATCATTTTTCTTGCATAAACAAGATCATCTACATAAAGGAATACAATAAGAATTTTACCATCATGCTTTTTGGTATACAAAGTTGGCTCATGATTGCTTATGTAAAAATCACTTCTTATGAGATAGGTGTCGATGTGACTATACCAAGCTCTTGGAGTTTGTTTCAAGCCATACAAGGCTTTCTTCAATCTGTATACCTTACGCTTCTATCCTGAGACTTCAAAACTAGGAGGCTACTCTACATAAACTTTTGCATGCAATATACCATTTAGGTAGGAAGATTTTACATCAAGTTTATAGGCTTTCCATTTGTGTTGAGTTGTTGTGGACGAAATGGTTCTGACAATGTTTAACCTTATTACTAGAGTGAAGGTTTCAGCATAGTCGACACCATACTATTGTGGGAATCCTTTGGCAACCATCCCTCCCTTATGCTCCTCAATTTTTCCTTTTTCATTCAGTGTGGTATTATATATCAATTTTACACCAATTCTAGTTTTTTCTCTTGGGACATTAGTTAATTCCCAGGTCTCGTTCTTCTCTATGGAAGAAATTTCTTGGTTCATTGCATCAACCAAATGTTTTTCTTTAACTTCTTCTTCAAAATGGGTTGGTCGAGATGAAGGAAATGCAAACATATTTTGATGGTCAAACTCATGCTCTTTCTCATATATTTCTCTTATACTTCTTGTTTTCTGATTGTCTTCTGAAGATATTGAATAACTAGTGGATTCACTTCCTAAAGATGTACCATTTTCATAATGGTATGGCTCTTCTTTAACCTGCAATCTTGGTGGCCGTGGTGGATAAAAGTACTAATTTTAAACTTCATCAACATGATCAGACCAAGATTTATTTTCAAAAATATTAACATCTATGCTTAAAATAAACTTCTTGGTAACTGGGTTGTAACGTCTGCAGGCCTTTGAATGCTCACTATAGCCTACGAAAATACATCTTTCACTCTTATCATCAAGCTTCTGTCTTAGCTACTCTGGAACATGCGAAAATGCTTCTCATGCAAAAATTCAAAAGTGAGATACATTTACCTTTTTAGCATCCCATTCTTCTTGAGGTACTATATCTTGGAGACTAGTTGTTGGAGATTTGTTAAGAAAATACATTGTTGACCCCAATAGTTATTTCATAACTTCTTCTAACGAAGCATACATCTGGACATGTTCATGATTGAATATTTTTACCTTTCTGCTAAATTTTTTTTTTGGACTATATCTTTTTTTGTTTTGCATGATAATTCCTTATTGTTGAAAATAATATTTAAATCCATTGGAGTTGTACTCTCGTCCTCTGTTGGATCTAAATAGTTTCAAAGGCTTTCCACTCTACTTTCTTCTTTTTCTTTGAACACTCTGAATATTGAGAAAGTATCTGATTTATGTTTTATAAAATACACCCATATCTTCTTGCTATTATCATAAATGAATGTTAGAAAATAAATACTACCACCAATGGAATGTGAATACATTGGGCCACATACATCTCTATGGAATAGCTCTAAAAGCTCATTTTCTCTAGAGGAAGATGTGGGAAAGATATCTCTTTTATGCTTGGATAGAATATAAATTTCACAATTATAATATTTTTCATTCATAAAAAGGATACCAACGATGATTGAATGTTTCTTAAGAAGACATAGACACTTGAATGGGATGTGGCCATACCTAGAAGTCCATAGCTGAGACTCATCTATTCTTGACATGTTTTGGACAAAAGATTGTGAAAGATTTTGACTCCTAGGAGTCAATGGAAACATCCTATTATTATTTTTTTCAACTTTTGCTATCGGTATTCTATTGGATGATTTTTCATAGATATAATGTGTTCCCTTTGAATATTACATCATAACCATGTTCCATCAGTTGGCGTACACTAATGAGGTTATGCTTTAGCTGTGAAACAAAATAAACATCATGTATGTATTTATGATGATTATGTTTAATAAGGATAGGGACAATACCATTTCTTTCATCTTTAATGTAGGATTTATTTCCAAGAGTAATTCCTGTTGTTATGGAAGAATCAAGATAAGAAAGAATATTTCGTTTGCATCTCATAGGATTGCTACAACCACTGTCTAGCAACCAAAGGTCCTTCTTGTGAGTGTATTCAAAAATATGGAAGGAAATAAAATTTTTTCCAGAGGATTCTCCTTCATTTTTGGAGATATGGACACTACCTCTTTTCTGATCTGGCTATTTATTTCCACATTCATGTTCATAATGGCCAAATTTTTTGCATTAATAGCATTTGACATTAGATTGTCTCCATGGTCTGCTCCTCTGAGTTTGGTTTTGATGAGGTCTCCACTATTCTATTGCATGATGATGTTTTGATCTACCTCTACATCAAACTCTACCTTGCTTGTTTTCACCTTTATATCCTTTACCTCTGCCTCTGCCAAAAGAGGTTTTTTCTTTGAAATATTGTTCCATGGAATCTTATACCAAATTGAGTCATGTTTTGTGTGTTAGAAGTGATCTAGTCAACTGTTCTACTGAGAAATTTGTAAAATATTTGGATTCCAAAATGGTTGTTACAATCATGTCGTATTTCTTGGGCAAGCTATGAAGGACTTTTCCAACAATCTTATAATTGGTAATAGTTTCAATAGTGTTTTTTATCTAATTGACTATTCCCATTACTCTAGTCATGAATTGATCCACATTCTTTGTGTCAATCATCATTAGGGGTTCAAAGTGTGCTCTCAATTACTGCAATTCAATTGTCATCATTGTATCATTACCTTGATATGCAACTATCAACATATCCTAGGATTCTTTTGTTGTTGATGTGTCGGTTATCTTGTTGAATATAGAGTCATTGATTGGGTTTTGTATCCAACATTTGGCTCTATGCACCTTCTTTCTTAGTTTTGCAGTGACATTCGTCTGATTATTGTGCATGGCTAGTAATTGTTCTTGGGTCAGCTCTACATAATAGTTCGGCAAGGTATCCCAACATTCTTAGGCTTGCATAAATGTTCGCATTCTTAAATACCAGAACTCATAATTTTTTCCAAGTCAAGTTGGGGTTTGTGGCAAAGAGATAGC
The DNA here is from genome assembly GCA_000404065.3 of Pinus taeda. Lineage (NCBI taxonomy): Eukaryota > Viridiplantae > Streptophyta > Pinopsida > Pinales > Pinaceae > Pinus > Pinus taeda. The sequence continues at coordinate 46,633 of APFE030710282.1, read as the reverse complement.
GGAAGCCATTTCTTCAAATGCAGACGTGTGCCTCTTCTTTTAAATATCATTTTAAAACTTTAAGAAAATATATTCTTAAAAAAATACAACCCTCTCCTTTCTTTTCATCTTTACCAATTCAAAGTTTAAACAAAAAATAAAAAATTAATAAATTTATTTTTGTTTTAATAAAAGGAATTGTATCCCTTTTTTAAAAAATGGGCTTCCTCCTTTTTATGACACTTTTAAAAAAATGACTTCTCATTTCATTTTAAAAATTCTTTAAATACTTTTCAAGCATCCATGAATACATTCATGAATCTTTGATACCTTCTCTTTGGTAAACCACATTAACTTAGGTGTTCATGTTGCAAGGTGAGTGTGATGAAATGTCGTGTAAGTGTCATGAACTAACGTGACTCATTGCAATATACTCAAGAGTTAGTAACTCTTTGGACAATGTGGACCACTTTGTACTAACGTAGATCTGGTGAGTCTTGTATGCATTCATAACGTTGCCTTCAAGGCTGTAGGGTGTGTTACTTTGGCTACCCTTCACGCAAAATAAATCCTTTTTCTCCTTTGTATAATCTCGATCTCCGTGATTTCAAATGTTTCTCTCACTTCACTCATGTTGCTTCTCTCTCAAGGAGTATTATACAAGCTAGCCTATCTTCTCTTCTACTACTCTCAAGGAGTCTCACGCAGGCTAAGCTTTGATACCATGAAAAAGGATTAAAACAAAAAGTGGAGCAGAGATTTCTCTTCTCGATATTCAAAATAGCTAATTATATTACATTGAAAACGTCAATAATAAATAAGTGGACTAGAACTCGACAGCTATGGAGTAGAAATGAAGTAAAATTGAACTATCTACGACACCTAGCAGATAAGAGAATCAAATTTGATGACACCTTGAAGACAATGAGATTAATAACTAAAAAAATACAATGATGTATATTTACGATAAGTCTGAGCATAATTACCATGTGCATTCACCGAATGGCCAAAGGGTGGCGAACCTTGAAGGAGGTGAATCAGGTTACACATTTTCGCACTGGATGGAAATGTGGAAAGTAGGTATTTCACATCAAGTTTTCTTTAAGTCAAGGGTGGCAAACCTTAAATTCCATCGACATGGTGGAATAGGCTCTACGTATGTTATTATTTCAGGCTATTATATCATCTTTGTTGGTTTGCAAATGAGGCATTCAACACATGTTGGATTGGAGACCTTTGAAATTCTCTTTGACATCCACAAAATTCTCATTAAATCATGGTGACTCATAGAATAGGGTAGCAAGGGGGATGTATCTACTCCATATGTATTTTAAAGGACTTGCTTACTCTCAACCTCACGTTTGAACTACTATATAATTGTATGGTAAGGGTCTCAGGGTGGAAAAGTAGGAGGTTATCAAAGGCGCTCCAAGGAACCCTTATTTTGTTGCAGACCAACATTATCTCCTTGAGATTTCTCATAAAAACAAAAAAAAAAAATCATTATGGTTATTTATGTTTAGACATAGACATTAGAAAAGTAGATTCCAAAAACAAAACCCCCCAACAAAAAATAAAAATGAAAAAAAAAAATTAATAACAACAAAATCCATTTGCAAGACAAGATCTAAAAGAATGATGTTAAATAAGTCATTTAGAGAAGGAGGGTATAGAACCACAAGTATCTTTTCAAATCCTTTTCCAAAATTTAGAATGGTCACTAGGGCTGAATCTTCATTTCAGAAGTTAGAAGAGGAACAAAGCATCCATGAAGAGGATCCTCAAGAAAAAAACATAGAAACTTCTCCTAGCTATCATTGTAAGGAGGTGAATTAGTCATGGATCACATACAATGATGATCAAACATTAGAACCCAAAATTGAAGAATTTCTAGCATGTATATCACAAGATACCTTGTGCATTCAAGATTTTGAACAAGCTCCACAAGAAGAAATTTGTGCTATTATAGTTGAGAAAAATCAAAAACTTAAAGATCACATTCAAAGTTGGTTTCAACTAGTCATTAGGTCAAACACTACTCCATTTTTCAACATTCTTTAGCATCAAATCCTTATGATCAAATAATTTTTCATGTCCAAACATTCATTAAAGTATATTTTTCAAATTTGGATGTGGGTTTACTCATGATCTTGTTACAAAAATGGATGCATTTGAAATTCTCTTATACTTGAGAGAATGATTTATTTTTCTACAATAGAGTAGGATAAAATAACATAAATAAATAAATAGGTAAAATGATTTCACAATAAGGCTTTTGGTTTAAATTCTCATGAATAAAATTTCACATCATTGTTCAATACTCATTTGAAAGGATTACATGGCAAAACAAAGTAAGAAAAATCCTATTTTGGGTAATCATATAGGATCATTTTGAAATCATGTTTTTAATATATCCCTTGAAATCTAGTTTTTGAATCTATTTTGAAATTTTCAATATATATCACAAAGAAAAATGTGATCAAAATCAAAACTAGGTCTCAAGTGAAATGTTGAGGACAAAGTTAGTACATCTTGAATTTGAGGTGTCTAATGGAAACCTTTTTACATGATATTCATAGGGAAGATATCCCTTGAAATATAGTCTCCAAATAAATTTTAATCACCTCAATCGGGTATCATATGAAAAAGTTATTTTTAAAATACTAACTGTTTCTCCAAAAATCTCCATGGTGACAATTCTAGGTCTTGACTATTCATTGGCATATTTAACATACCAAATCATCTTCTTTTCAAAACCTATGTATATTTGCAATCGATATTCAAGTCTATATCAGTACACAATTTAAATTGTCCCATTTGGAGGTCAAATGAGAAACATATGCCACATTTAACGACTGCATGTCTTCAAATAATCATAGTAAAGCTCTGCCTCCTAGGGCTGTTCATCACCAATTTTGTGATATCAAGCCCAAGAATTTTTAAATCCTATTTCTACTGTAAAGAAAACAATTAATCTACGTTAATCTCTAAGTGGAATCACAATGATCTGACCTTTAACGAGGAAGTTACACTTCAAATAGTGATTGTTGGTCTAGTAAACAAAATCACAAGCAACTCTATCAAACATTGTACTTTTTATCATTTTTAGAATATCATTTCAAACCATTTTGAAAACCTATTTATACTAGATGTAGTTATATAAATTCTCTTTAAATTTTCTTTTGGAATCACTCTAATCGGACATAAAACAAAGATTTTGTGAATGAAATACCGCTAGGAGGTCTAGGCTAGCCACCATTCCTCAAGGGGTAAATAAATGCAATTTCTTTGAATATTATATTTGGAATTTTTTTTAAGCGTTGCTTGTAATTATTATACATATTTATTGAAAGAAGATGGATTGTACACCTCTCTTCCTCCATCATCTAATATTGTATTGTAGGCAAGCCTATGTTTTTGCAGGTCCCCATAAGATTTGAGAGGTCAATTTGATGGATGAAGGATTTTCAAAACAATCATTAAAAATTCATATCTATGAATATGAAATGAAATTATTCAAGTGAAAATGGAGTGGGAATTCACTTGATATTGAGTTCATCCAATGAAACTTAAATTTGTGAAGTTTTCTCTTAGTTGCTGACCAACAACACCAACACACCCTACAACATGAATCGAGGTCGAGGAAAAGGGCATGAAGTTAATCATCAGAAGAAGAATTCTAGTTTTGTACCATGAAAAGTCACATCCATTGCCAAAGAAGCCTTTCATAAGCCATATTATTCATGATTTCATTCGTCATCCATATTGTATGTTAAGCTCCGTGATCATGCATGTTAAAGTCCAGACTTATTATCTATCCATTTACTACTAAATCATGACCTTAACCTAACCTACTTTTATAAGATTTTCATACTTCCCTACTCCATTACACACCACCTCCATACAGAAAATAAAAGAATACAAAATAAATAGAAAAAGATAAAAAAAAGGAGTTTGGTTGTGAAAATCTAGGAAACTGGCACAATACAAACTCGAATTCATATCGGAAAACCAAATTTTTTGGCCAACATGGATTCTCTTTTAGGTTTTTCATTTCATTTTCATTTTTTGTGGGATCATTCCCCAAAAATTTACAAGACTTGAGGACAAGTCTCAAGATCAGCAGAGGGGGGAGATTCATAATAAATCAAACCATACAATGGTTTGATACCAAGTAGCAGTTTATAGAAGGGAGTTGGAACATCATCATTAACATTTATGAGTAAGGGACCTGAGTAAAGAACCTACATCCACATTTATCAGTAAGGGACCCGAAAAATGACTATATAAAAGGGACCAAAAAAGCTACTATAAACATCTATATATAGTCCAACATTGATAAGAACAAAGTGATGACAAAAAGAGTAATGAGCTATGAGATCAAAGGGAAGTGCTGTAAGTTAAAATTATTTTTAAAGCCTTTGATTTTGAAAAAAAATCTAGGATTGATAATTTAGTTTAAATACTTGAATATGAAAATCCCTATACATTTATTCATTCATCACCTTATACATGTATTCATTCATCCACCATATATTCACCTACTAACCATATTCATTATCATGTACAACCCTATTTTTTTTTTTAAATTTTGATCAAATTTGTTGGCCATATCTCCTTCCTTTATTGATTTGTTAACCATCAAGCAAGATTGGGATATGCATCTACAAAAGAAAAAGGTAAGAAAGAGTTAGTATCATTATAAGAATTTTAATTTAAAAATGACTTGAAAAAAACCATGGTCATTTTAAAATCAAATACAAGAGGATATGATAATAAAAAAATGGACACAATACTGCAATGATAAAAACATGAATATGCATCATGTGCATATGATGGATAAACAAAGATCGTAACAGTCGTGAGTATTCAAAATGTAAATATTAGTGGTTATTCAAAACTATAATATACAAACCATGATTCAACTTTAGAGGACATAAAAGAAATGTCAAATACGTTGAGCCATATTACATATGAATTAAAAGTTTTATGAAACAAATGTTAAATCATGGCAGCATTGAAATCAACATCAGAGGATCAAATCAAAATGGTCAAAATTTTCAAAGAAGAAGTCTACAACTCAAAGAATTATGTATTTCTAAACCCTGAGAGTTGTAGAAAAACTCTAGAGCCATAGCGAAACATTCCCGACTGCCAAAAATTGCTCTAACCTTAAGAAAAATGATAGCTTAATGTAGAGTTATTGTGAGGCTACAAAGAATAACATAGAGTTGCTCCTACTCCGAGCTATAGCTACGCAGAACCATAACGCACTCTCTCAGCTATTGAAGCCATAAAAAAGAGCCTTGGAACTTCAAATTGAGAGAGAATAGAGTTATAATTGAATAATAAAGAGCAGTGTAAGAAATACGCGAGGAAGTTGTGGAGAAACAGGAAGGATAGGCATCATCTTTAACATGATTTGAAGACCAAGATCTTTATTCATCGAGTGGATTAAAGCGCTCCAACAAACTCCAAGAATTGTGCAGAAGAGGTAGGTAAGGATTGATTCTGAATTTTTACGTGTGTTGAATGGATTTTATGGTTAGTAAAACTCAGGATAGTTTTGAGAAGTGTCATGAAACTATAATTATAAAATTGAGTCTTTTCCACCATTGAGCCTGGCTATGCCATCATTTAACCTAATTGGTTGCCACCTGTGAGAAAAGTGAATCCTCGACAAGATTAAAGAGGAGTTCTAATTTAATTTCCATTGCATAACCACCAAAAAAAAAATCATTGACTCAGATTCATCACAAGACCACTCCAAGGTAAGGTATATTCGTTGAGTTTCGAAATTTCTCCATTTAAATTCAATTTATGGAAACAGTGAGCATATGTTTCATACATAGTAAGCATATTTTTGTAAAGACTATTATACACAAAGAATACATTTGAAAGGATCTTCAAAAAAGAAGGATAGAGTATGAATTCATGAGCACTCTTAAGATGTTTTTTTCTATTATCTTTTACACAGTGAAATTTTTTTAAAGGGGTAGAGAACTCATTTTTATTTCAAAACAAAGGAAAACAACCATTTTCCATAAATTTTTACAAGTTTTCTTGTAGTAAATTAAAGACCAGGTATCGTAAATGATTACCTTGGGGATATTTGTCAACTGTTTGCATATGAAAACGTAGTAAACCTCAATTGTATACACAGTATACAATTTTCTTGAAACAAAGAGAGATTTCATGACGATAAAGCACGATTTTGCAAAACAGTGAAATATTTTATTTTGACAGTGGAGATATTTTTATAATATTTCAGCAGTCGGAATTTTTCTTCAATTAGATTTACAAACAGAGGGCCTTGGTTTGATATTATTTGCAGTAGAAGACAAAGAAGGTTAATCTGAAAAAATTATCTATTGATTTCCTGAATTCAATTTTTGAAAAAGAAAGTATGGTGTTGATTCTTAAAAATTGAAGGCAGAGAGGGTTAATTTAAAGATTTTGTAATTTCTAGACCTGTAGGTGTCTAGAACTTAATTTATAAAGGTGGTAGCAATCAAAAGATTGTTCTCAGAGGTATTTTGATAGGGTATTTTCCAGAAAGGTGTTTTCAAAGCATTAAAACAAAGCCTTCTCTCGACAAGCAACAAAAACAGAGGTAGTGTCTCAGCTCAGAAATTTGACATTACAAGTTCAGGAATTTCTCTTCATCCTTGTGGGTATTCAAGAGTGGTCGAAATTTACATATTAGTCCAGCAAATCAACATTTTAGTTCAAAAAAGCTGAAAAATATTACAGTCTTGGTAAGAAAATAGTTGCATTTTCAAAAATTGTTATTACTTTTAAAAAGTATATCCATTTGATGCAAAATTTTGAGGGAAGATGCATTGATATAAGATGAATAAACCTAGAAGAGTTTAAGCCAAAATAAATTTCATTTTTGAAGGAATTAAGCAATGTCACCTACAACCAATTTGTCTTTTTCTCAAAATCTATGATCAAGGTATTTCCAATTTTTGGTGAAGAGAAGCAATGGAGTGGTAGAAATATTTTTGCAAAATTTTAGAGAAACCCAGTTTGTAGTTTATAAGAAAATGGTTAAAAAAATTTGTTGCTACTTGTACAATGTAACTTTATGTTTCAACTTCACTCGTATTGCTATAATTGAATGATCATTACTTTGGAAAGAGTTGAATTATCATTACTTTGAAATTCATGTCCTATCAATATCATAAATTAGGCAAAAAGAGTGGTTTTGGTTATTGGGCATTAAGAAATGGAAATTACAAAGGAATGGGTTGCATAAGGATACTCATATGGTTCAGATGAAATAAATTACTACCCTCTTTCAAAATGAAAGAAAAATTTTAGACACATCTCCAAAAGTATGGTAATGGACATGATTCATATGACAAAGAATTCAATTAATACTTGCATGTGCTCCAATTGAATTAATAGAGGAGGAAATGAAGAGGCTTATTATATTTCTTCAAGCAGCACAAGCAAAGGATTCTACATCAAAATGTAGATCCATAGGCAGAATAGCAAAGGAGGTCAGTATACAGAGGCAGAAGATCAATGAGACAAAGAGAAGCATGAGGACATGCTTGAGAATCAGCAAGGGGGAGATGTTGGCCCTCAATTTTGGTCATTTTTGTTTATCATAAACCTACTTAATTACCATCATATTCCACCTTATTCCACTCATATATGATTCATTTTACCTTTATTTGGCATATTCAGGTAATTAGATTAAGTTTTTCAATTTTTAGAAATTTTAGTAAAAATTTGGTTTTTAAGAGTATTTTTGGATAGAACTGAAAATTCCCGTAATTGCTCCATTGAAGTCATACTTTCAGAACACCTAGGTGTGATCTGGGCATGGATTTAGAAATATTGGTAACTAATAATAGATGTGTCCTTATTGGTTTGGTCAAATTGAGCTAAAACAGGCCCGCTCAACTCTGGTCAAACATGACATGTTGTCTAGAAAATCCCTAGGAAATAGGCCAAATTTAGTGATCTTTTAGATATTTCCAAATTTTGTGTAACTGAATGGGTGGATTCGACCATGGTAGATTGGATTAGGATAGATAAGGTTGTTAAATACTTTTTAGTCATGTTTGTTTACTATTTCTCTATTTAAGCCAAGACTATTGAAGGCTTAAGGATGTAGAATTTATGTAATCTGATTTTGTGACTCTTTGAAGGCTAAAAGTTAATTGAAGAACATGTTTCATTTCAATTTTTTTTTCATGCTTCGTTGATTTACTGAAGTTGTTGTAGCTTAGATTTTTTCAAGTGTGCAAGGCAAGGGTGGAGGGCCCCCATACCGAGCTAGGTGCATTTTTTGGTTAATTTAGCTGCAATTTCATACACTAGTTTTCTTTATGGATATTTTTTAGGTATTTAGATGTATGATGTTTTGTTATGTTTGCTGATGAATATTAGTTTAAATTCTAATATGTATATGAAGGTTCAAATCAATGCTTAAGTTAAGCTCTCTTTTTATCTAATCAAGAGTAGTAACTAGAATTCATCTTCGTTAAGTTGTTTTCTGAATTTCCAGTTTTCATACAATGGTGTTAATGATGAATAAACTTATAAAAAGGAAAACATGGATCTCCTTAGTTAGGACCCTCTTCCTTTATTCTTTCATGCATCATAAGCTGTTGATCATTAGTGATTTTAATTTCTGTTCATGAATTAGTATTTTGGAGAATGTCAATCTAGTTCTCCTAAGTTAGGAGCCACTTCTACAACTTATTACATATTGAATTAGAGATTGTTTACATAGATTTTATTTCTAATTATATTTGTAATATGTATATCCTTTCGTTTCCATAATTCATCTTCTAACATTGACTACTGTTGGAATCAATAGACTTTGGACATGCTTCTAAGATATACAAACCTGGATTGATAATTAAGCACTTGTGTTAATTTACTCAATAAATTGCCCAACAACAGGAGACTTGGTTCAATTTATTTTGAGTTGTAATTAATAAATTCAATTTAACTGAGTTAAAGTAAGTCAAACTAGTTCCAATTGTTGGAGGAACTAGTGGGATATATAGTAGTGTGGAGTTGCTTGCAGTGATCAACTAGTAAACTGATGACTCACTCATAAATAACTCATGCGTGTCATATCTGAGAGTTACCCAGTTGAGATTGGAGTTCAGGGACAACGTACTATTAGTTATATAATCTTATGAATTGTAGAGGAAGTGCCTATGAGGATTAACCAATTCCAATTTAGGAATTTCGCAAATTAATAGGGGGCTAATTCCCAAGGAAACAATGCAAGAAAATAAGGACTTGGGCAAGCATAAAATTGGTTAAGAATTGGCCTAGTCTTGTCTAGGAAGCAGTGAGATAGATAAAGATAGTGAAAAGGTTTCTCGGGCTTAAGAGAAGCATTGTTATCTTCTCATATTTTCTGACTAATGCAATATAGAGATAGCTAGGGTTTTTTAGTTGTGTCTTTCCCTAAGAAATAATTGTGTAATTTTTTTATTGAAGTCTTTCTCTTGTATGGTTTGTGATAGTTTAATTATTTCCAATGATGAGTAGAGTAGATTAAAGTCTATTATTTTAGCATATTACAATTAAAAATTTGAATCTATAAGGAATTGCTACATGGTATTAGGGAAGAAAACACTCTAGAAGAGGAGAATACAAGTTTTTATTATGCAGGTGAAATCAAGTTTACAATAATATATGTTAGAGCCAAGAGGATGTTGTTCTATGGATTGAGACCCGAATATTCCATTGAGGGTAGTTCAAACTATATTGGTTGGAAGAACAGGATGGAGGTAGTGTTGGAAGATAATATGCTTAAGGAATTCATAGATAAAAATATTCCTAAGCCTCCAACAGTTGATGCTCAAGATCTGACAGAGTGGAGAAAATGTGTTACAAAGGTGAGAAGGATTATCTTAGAAGGAGTTCAAGATCATATTGACTCGAACCTCCACAATAAGAAGACTCCATATGTGATGTCAAAGGCCTTGATAGACCTGTTTCAAAATAGTAGTGACCATAGGAAGCTAGAATTGAAGACCAAGCTCAGAAAAAACAAAATGGAGAATGGCGACGCAATACCAAAGTACTTGACCAAGTTCACCCAATATCAAGATGAGCTTGGAAGTGTTGGTGTGATATTTTTTGAATATTATATGGTCATCCTAGCACTTCTAGGCCTTTCCAAGAGCTTGTATATATACCAGTACTCAGTCAATGGGATGGAGAAGCTATCCCAGTGGGAACATTTATGGTACAACTTGGTGCAAGAAGAGATTCAGTGGAACGCTAGAGATGGGACGTCATTGAAATAAGTGGAAGAGGATTTTGCATTAGTCAACAAAGAAAACAAAGCCAAGGGAAATAATTCCCAAGGTGAGGAGGGAAGGAATAAATACTTGTCTAACATCAAGTGATTTGATTGTCACGAGTTCGGGCACTATGCCACGAAATGTCCATAGAAGAAAGTAATCATGAATGAGCCTATAATGGCAGCAGTAGGTGAAGCTCTAGCTTCACAATTTGAACTTGATTTTACTCCCATTGCATGCATGAAAAGAACTTTAATGTGGATCATGTGGTAACTCGATAGTGGTTCCTCGTTCCATCTAGTGGGGAATAGAGATCTTTAGTGACTTGGAGGAAAAATACCTTAAGAAAAACATATATTTTGGAGATGATGGGAGGTATAGTGAAACTGATATTGGTAAAGTTACTTTCCAGAGGGAGTCTGGATCCCTTCTCAGATCCACATATGTGATGTATGTTCCATGACTAAATAAGTATCTTGTTTCCATCTCGGTGTTGGAAGATCATGGCTACAATGTGATATTTATCAAAGGAAACTTTTTCCTTAGATACATCACCATGGGACGGGTGAAGCAGATTAGTGTGTAGGTCAAGAACCTGTATGCATTTGAGTTACAAGATGCATGCAAAGCCTTCAGAAGAAAGGGAAATGTTAGAGATTTTGTGGTTGAGAGGAAGCATGAATTACCTCTCGACATGCAACATCACAAGAAACCTAAACAAGTTGTGGAGTAGCCACAATTGAAGAAGTAGAGAGGAGATCAAGTCGAGACATCCACTCAAGTAGACACCTCCAATAGGGGGGAATTTTGAGCCAAGTGGGCAAAGGGAGCACATGCAGCTATACCTACAAGAGTGAGGTGGAGCAATGTAGACTCTTAGTTCAAGAGTTGGAGAAATTTGGGTAGGGTCCATTGAGGTGTGTTTGTCTCATGGATCATTACCCTTGCCATAGGGGCCAACAATATTCAGTACTAGGTTGAACGGTGTTAGTTAGATACAGAGGAGTGCAGAGAAATGTTCACAATAGAGTAGGAGGCTTAGTAGCAGAGTCAGCAGCAACACAATTTTACAAGTAGATAGTTGCACCAAGAGTTGATTAGGTTTATCTTGCTTGGGTTCTTTTTAGTTGCATATGTTGAAGAAGAACCAACAATAACAACTAGAGTTGCATGTAGAACATTCGAAACATAATGGATCAAGATAGATGTGAATTCCTTTCTTATTGAGAATGAGTGTAGAAAATTGCAACAAGAAGTGTTAAAAATAACATCAAGAATTCCCTAATTTAAATTTGTCGTTGAATTTAATTAGGAATAAAATTGTAATTCCACCCCTCATGACAACTTGTATTAGTTAGCTAAGTTAATTTGACATCATTGGCTCAATTAATTCGATTTGAGGGTCTAAATTGAGTCATGTACAGTGTATCCTACATTATAGGAGCCCTAGTGAGTTTATTTTGAGTCATAACTAATTAATTTAGTTTAACTGAGTTAAAGTTAGTTAAACTAGTTCTAGTTGTTGGAGGAACTAGTGGGAATTCTAGTAGTGTGGGGTTGCCTACAGTGTAGTGTGGTTCTTCTTACAATGATCAACCAAGACACTGACGATTCACTCGTAAATAACCCATGCATGTCAGATATGAGAGTTACCCAGTTGAGATTGGACGGACAATGCACTGTTGATTATATATTCATCCAAATTGTACATGTGGTGCAGGAAGTTAGAGGAAGTCCTATGAGGATTACACAATTCTAATTGATGAATTTCCCTAATTAATAGGGGGTTGATTACCAAGGAAACAACAAAAAGAAATAGGACTTGGGCAAGCAGAAAATTGGTTCAATACTGGCCTGGGCTTACCTAGGAAGTAGTGAGACAAATAGAGATAGTTGTGGAGTATCAAGGAAGGTATGTTCCGATGATTATTTTAGTATCTTTTCACTAGAACTTAAAATCCTTTTGCATTAGAAACTTAGATAATGACGAAGAGTTATAACTAAACACGAGAGATTAATAGGAAACGCTGATGATTGTCATTCCTATGTGCAGGAGGAAGGAAAAACGAAAGGTGGCCATTCCAAGGAAAAAGACAAGGATGAGCTAATTGTTGTCCCTTTGAAGGGAGACCGCAAGTAACATAGATCAAAACGGATCAACCCAGGAAAGGGAGCGGAGATACTAGCGTGGAACAGAAAAGGAAAGAAGTAACACAGGATTAACGAATCTGCGAATCCCTCGGGATCTAAGATCTTAAGGGATCTCTATTTTATCTATTTTCTGTATCTATATGTCTCCGCCATCTTTCTTATATAAGGGATAGAACTGTTGGCTAGCGAGAGGAGCGTTTTTATGTAATTTTTTTTAAGGAAGATCAGAACTGTAATCTTTATGTTCTGTTGAAGACTTGAGTTCCTGTAATTTTATTTCATGCCTTAATACAGACTTGGTTACTCTTTTATCTTTGAGTCTGGATCAATCTTAAGCGGTGTACCCCTAGAGGCTAAGGGCCCGACACTGGAGGACACTTGCTCTTGTACCCTTACACGTGGTTTCTGTGTGGTTTGTTCGTAGGCATAATCTGGTAATCTATTGTGTTTTATGAACGTTATATTACATGCTCTATTATGTTTAACTTGTTTAATGTTCCTGCGAACTAAAGTCTTATATTGACGTTGTATCATGTTACCAATCCACTAGGTGTTGATTAATCTCTACAGGACATTATCACACCATTACAGAGCTTATTACGATTGTGCTTTAGTATTATAACAGTGACCTTGAAAAGTTTGATTTCATATGATATTGAATGTTATTGTCTTCATCTTGAGATGCAATCGTATGTGTTTATTTAATAAGCAGATTAAGCACGTTGTGTTTCTAGGGTTGTCATCGGTAGTATTATTCCATGGTATGTGTACATCTTTTAAGATTGAAGGATTGATGTTTTGATTGGAGTGATTAAATAGAGTTGCAGCTTGATGAACTTGGTTACTGCTTATTTCAACTATTGTCCCATTTCTGAATTGTTGTTCCATTTATTTGCTGTTCCATTTAGTTGTTGTTCCATTTAGTTGTTGTTCCATTTCTGAATTGCTGTTCCATTTATTTGCTATTCCATTTCAGTTGCTGTTTCATTTCAATTGTTGTTCCATTTTCAGATTGCTAATTTGTTGTTTTATTAAGGACAATCTCGGGCTGTAGTGAGCATCAGCATTTGCTATTTGGCTCCCAGACCTCTGATCTGTTCTCATCAGTTATAAAAAGGATGGGTTATTGCTACCGAACCTTTGGCTGATGCAACGCTTGGTGTGATTTAGTCTTTTGAAGTAGTTAAGTTGTAGATACGCATTGATTTACTTTTGTAGCTTTTAAACAGCTATACTACAAGCATTACTCTGACAAGTGCTAAGCCTCAAACTGAGACACTCTTTGAAATAACCATACGTTCCCGGATTGACATATTAATGTGAGATAACTAGAGGTGAAAGAGACCCGTTTTATAGATATACATTTTTGCGTCTTTGCCGGGGAAAGAGTGTAGCCATTTGTCTTCATCAGGGTAGTGTACGAACCTGCTAGGGAAGAATTGGGTTTTGAAAACGGAAGGTAAGAACCTACATGCAGAGCATGTAATAGCCCTGCTCCTTTGTCCGCTTTCCTGCAAATTTGCTGCTATCTGCTTAAGATTTAGTAGTTAAATTGAGTGCATGACTAAGCAGAAAAAGCCGGAGAAACATCCCAAACCTTTACCAAAGCCAAAAAAAGCTAAGGGGCCGGTGACCCTTGGTCGATCAACATTCATAGACGAAATCTATAAGAAATCCGAATCTCAGCCTTCAGTAGGACCCAGGAAAGTTACTTCCAAACATACTACTAGTTCCCTTCAGGCCACAGGTTCACCATCGGTAGCCTTTGCTGAGGTGCATAGTCAAACTGACAAACAAGACTTTCAAGAAATTGAAAATTCTATTCCAGAACGACTACAAGAAGGGAATCTCAGTAATCTTTGTAAAGGAGAAGGGCAAACAGGGGAAAATGGGGAGCCAAGATCTCCTCTTAGGATAACTCAGCCACTTAATAGCCCAGACAAAGGGAGTGTAGTAAAAATTATTGGAGACCCAATCCCCTCAGATAGAAATCCTAGATAGAGGAAGTGCTATTCAAACTATTCCTATTAAAGACATTCCTCCTCAACCAAGAAATACCCTCTTAGATATTCTGGAAGGTTATTGGCATATATTTGACCGGATGGCTCAAAATCTGCTAAACACCCAAACCTCTACATTACAATACCCCATAGTGGATTCCGCGGCAAATGCCCTATGAAAGCAATCCCCTTTCAACACATCCCTACATTTCATGGACTTACATCAGAGGACCCAGATGCATTTTTATTTGAATTTGATGTACTATGCAAGGGATATGATTACACCACTGACCCCCAGAAACTAAAGCTGTTCCCCTCCACTCTGAAAGGGGCTGCTTTAAGATGGTTTATGGGATTAGGTGGTGGGGTTATAAATAACTGGGAACAAATGAAAGAATCCTTTTTAAAAAAATACCAAGACTACTGCAGGTGTAGAGAACTAAAAGATGAAATATTTCAGATGATAGCTAGACCAAACGAAACATTAGAAGAATATGTGGAATGTTTCTAGTATAATCTGCAAAGATCTCCCTATGCATCGCTGCCTTTGCCTAATAACATGTTGAAAATAGAATTAATAAGGGGCATGAAAGAACAATGGATTGAAACATTAAACATTATGGGGAAAGGGGATATTTATCAGGAAAGTTTTGCTAACATAATTGATCTATGTATCAGGAGTTCAAGAGGCAGTACACGAATCAAACCAGCAGAACATGATCGGTTTGCAAGACAAAACAAAATTTCATCACAAGGAGTAACGCGTGTGGAAATTGGAAATTTATTTGAAAATTTTAAAACTGATATACTAGGAACACTGACTACACAATTGGACGTTTTGCAGGCTAAGCAGAAACAAATGGAGGCAGAACAGAATTTGGCAATCTTCTGCCCCAGATGCAGGAAGAAGCATAGCCATAAGGAGTGTCCACTAAATACAATTCAGACATGTGCTATCTGTACAACGGATCACTCTACAGAAAGTTGTCCCTCATTGCCTGGACTGAAAGCGGTATATAAGGAAGCAGAAGAAGAACCAGAGGCAGTATATCTACTCAACCAGCATCGTCAGTGGCAGCCGCGACAAATTGGTATGTTTTCAGACCCAGCTTCTTCTTTTCAGTATCTGTAGTACAATACTCAACAGTATAATACATGGCAAAGTCAGTTTCAACCCCTATTTCCAAACTGGTCATCATAGTCGTATCCTTCTGCAAACCCGCGGCTAAATCAGACAAGCCAATGTGGTTGGTCGAATCCTCCTTATCCCCCACCATACTGGCAAAACAACCCATACTCACCGCAATGGACTCCCCCCACTTCACAAGGTTCAGTCTGGCAGACTAACTAGCAGAGACCAACATAACAGCCAGTAGGAAATATTCCTTTCCCTCAACCTACATTGCCAGCTTTACAGCAAAAACCCCAATCTAAACTAAGACCCCAAATCCCATCCCAGCCCAATCCCAATCCAAATAACAGACCGGTCCAAGCACTCCAAATTTTAGAAACACCAGAAGAAGGACCCGATCTAAGGGAGTGCAATGATCTTCAACTAAGATCTGGGCGTATTATCCAAACAGAGGGAAATAAAACAGTTCAGATTGAAGATCAGTTACCTAGAGAACATCTATCACAAGAAGAGAATGTAAATAGACAGCAAATTCAGAATCAAGCAACTACATCCTCTCCCCCATTCCCAGAACGTTTAGTTATACCTCAACCCATACAGCAACCTAATTTCGAAATTCTGGGAGAATGACAAAACTTGTACATAAAAATTCCATTCCTTCAGGCCATTCAAGACATCCCAATATACACAAAAACTATTAAAGGATTGTGCATAAAAAGATCGAGAAGGAATATAATAGATAATCCAACAGTTCAAGTAGTCGATACCTTATCTGACTTATTATCAGGAAAGGAAACACCTATTAAGTATGAAGACCCAGGAAACCCAATAGTAACTGATCAAATTTATGGTCAAAACTTAACCAATACCTTAGTTGATCTTGGAGCTGCAATCAATATATTGACAGCTGTTACTTGCCAAAAGCTAGGTATTACATCTGCAGAACCCACTTCAACTCTGCTAGAATTGTCTGATCGGTCTGTGGTTAGGCAAGAAGGCATATTGCATGATGTCATGGTCTCAGTTGACTCCTAGGAATACCCAACTAATTTTTTGATAATAAACCCTAAAACCCGGCTTGATGGACATCCATTGATCTTAGGAAGACCTTGGCTTGCTACCGTTGATGCCTAAATTGGCTGTCGGCAAGGGAACATGATCATAACCAAGGGGTTGGATATCAAGAACTTAGTACTATATCCCCCAGCGCAGCCAAGCATCACAATAGTTAAAACTAATAGGCACCCTGTACCATATCTTACTGACAAAATTAGATCTCCACTAACTATACAAGAAGCACTAGAGTTCAAAGGCCAAACAGAAGATGATGCCATCAGCGATTTTATTAGTCAAACTGAACTCACATCTCGTACCCAGTGTCATATGATAAAATCAACATTTGATAGCGAAGTAGAAGAGGAACATCTGAAAGATGCACATGATCACGCAATCCCTGTCACTTCAGTTGCACATAGTAAAATTGTGGAAATTGAACCTGGAAAGACCTTAAACATTAACGTCGACCTTACACCCGAAGAAGAAACAAAACTCATCCATATCTTAAGAAAATATAAAGAAGCATTTGCATGGGATTACCCTGATATGAAAGGAATTGATCCTCAATTGTGTACACATCACATCTACATAGAAAATGATGCAAGACCTGTTAGATAGCCTTAGAGAAGACTAAATCCTCATCTAAAAGAAGTAGTAAAAGTTGAGCTTCAAAAACTTTTAGATGTTAACTTCATCTACCCTACCTCTGATAGTAAATGGGTCTGCCTGCTTGTGGTGGTACCAAAAAAGAATGGGAAATGGAGAATCTGCATGGAATACAGGGAGCTAAATAAGGAAACAGAGAAAGATCACTTTCCTCTCCCATTCATCGATCAAGTATTGGACACTTTGGCAGGGAAGAAATTCTTTTCTTTTCTCGACGGCTTCAGTGGGTATAACCAAATACAGATTTCCCCTGAAGATCAGGAAAAAACTACTTTTACTTGTCCTTGGGGAACATTCGCCTATTGAGTTTTACCTTTTGGTTTATGTAATGCCACTACCACATTCCAAAGGGCTATCCTTAGCATTTTTGCAGATCTAATAAATGAAGGACTAGAAATATATATGGATGACTTTACTCCATACGGAGATGAGTTTGATCCAGCATTGGAGACACTAGAAAAAGCCCTACAACGTTGCATAGCTACCAGGCTTTGTTTGAGCCATGGAAAATGCTACATGATGATGATGGAAGGACTTATTTTAGGACACTATATTTCAGCAGCTGGCATTCAGGTAGACCCAGCTAAAATCCAAATACTTTTGCTTATTCCTACTCCTACTACTCAAACAGAGGTACGTAGCTTTCTTGGATTCTCTGGTTATTATAGAAGATTTATAGAACATTATTCACGTATTACTGCACCATTGTATGCACTAACTGGTAATATTGATTTCCTTTGGACAAAAAAATGTGAACGTGCTTTCAACGATCTGAAAAAGATCGTATCTACAGCCCCAGTCCTTTAGGGACCAAATTGGGATTTTCCATTCTAGATATCATCTGATGCCTCAGATACAGCCATTGGAGCGGTCCTTGGATAGGAGGAGGATAGAAAATCATATGAAATTTATTACATTAGCAAGAATCTATTCCTTGCTGAATTAAATTATATTGTCACTGAAAATGAATTTCTAGCTGTTATACATGCTATCAATAAATTCAGACATTACATCACTGGATATCCTATTATCTTGTATACAGATTGTTCTGCTATAAAATATTTAGCAAACAAGCCTTTCACAAATGGCAGAATAACTAGATGGCTGATTTTATTGCAGGAATTTGATATTACAATAAAGGATCGACCCGGGAAAGAGAACCCGGTGGCTGATTTCCTCTCAAGAATGCCAAAACCATTCGATGCAGCAGCAGTTGAAGATCAGTTTCCAGATGAGCATCTCTTTGTTGTAGCTGTTCAAACACCCTGGTATGCTGATGTTGCCAATTACCTAGCAGTAGGTAAGTTACCAAAGCATCTAATTCCTAATGAGCGAAAACAGATTGTCCAACAAAGTACCAGATTTTCCTGGATTGTGGGCTATTTATTTCACACAAGGGCAGACATGCAAATCAGGAGATGCGTTAGACAAGATGAAATTTTTGGTATATTGAAAGCATGCCATGACCAACCATGTGGTGGACATTTCGCTGATCGCAGGACTGCACATAAAGTATTACACACAGGGTATTATTGGCCCACAATTTTTAAAGATGCAAAGAAATTTTTCGAAGCATGTGACAGTTGCCAGAGAGAGGGACTCCCTAGTCACTTGGATGAGATGCCTTTCAAACCATAGTTAGTCATCGAACCATTTGAGCGTTGGGCTCTTGATTTTGTGCGACCAATCAACCCACCATCAAACCAAAAAACATACATTTTGGTGGCAACAGAATATGTCACCAAGTGGGTTGAAGTAGAAGCCTTGCCCAGAGCTACAGAAGAATCTGTTATACAGTTCCTGCTCCATCTATTTGTGCACTATGGCCTCCCAAGAGAGATAATCACAGATGGAGGGCCATAGTTTAATGAGAACAGAATAGTGGCAACACTCAATAATTATCATGTTCAGCATAAAATTACCACCCCATATCACCCACAGGCAAATGGGCAAATAGAAAGCACCAACAATATAATAGAAACGATTCTAACAAAAACAGTTGCATCAGATAGACGCGATTGGGCTGCCAGACTACTAGAAGCACTGTGGGCTTATAGAACAACATGGAGAAGCACCACTGGTCACTCACCTTACCAGCTAATGTTCGGAAAACAACCTATCTTTTCTATAGAATTTGAAATCCAAACATTACGAACAACACAAGAAGTTGGTTTAGACTTAACCAAGGCACAAACTAATCGATTACAACAGATTAATGAGATGGATGAAATTAGGCTCTTTGCACTTCAACATACTGCCCTGATACAACATCAGAGAGCTAAATGGCATGATGCTCTCATTAAAAACAGAGTCTTCCATGAAGAAGACTGGGCTCTTTTATATGACTCTAGATTTCAGGACTTGCCCGGGAAACTCTAGACTCGTTGGCTGGGACCATATGAAATTCAGAAGGTACATGATAATGGCACCCTTACACTGATTACTATTGATGGTTCTAGGTATACCTTTAAGGCAAACGGCCATCGAGTCCATGTTTATCGCAAACCACTTACTCGGGAGTCCTTCTGCCAACAACTACGCCAAGATTCAGATATGGAGATCCTACGGGAGGAAGACAAGTCTCCTCCACCTGTAAGTCACTAAGAAGTTTACTTTTCTTCACAATTTGTATATAACTGCTTGAATTATTTTTGTACATATTTTTGCAACATGTTTTGATTTTGCTGTTCCTTTTCCAAAAGCAACAACACTTTTGATCTTTGTTGTTCCTTTTCCAAAAGGAACAACACTTGTGATTTTTGCTGTTCCTTTTCCAAAAGGAACAACACTTTTGACTTTTGTTGTTCCTTCTCCAAAAGGAACAACACTTTTGATTTTTGTTGTTACTTTTCCAAAAGGAATAGCACTTGTGATTTTTGTTGTTCCTTTTCGAAAAGGAACAACACTTTTAATTTTTGATGTTCCTTCTCCAAAAGGAACAGCACTTGTGATTTTTGTTGCTCCTTTTCCAAAAAGGAACAACACTTGTGATTTTTGTTGTTCTTTTTCCAAAAGGAACAACACTTGTGATTTTTTTTGTTCCTTTTCCAAAAGGAACAGCACTTGCGATTGTTGCTGTTCCTTTTCCAAAAGGAACAACACTTGTTGTGCCCTTCCTTGAAAAAAGCACTACTCATATGATTTGAAACAACTATCAACTTATGTGATGAAAACAAAAGCACAACATACGGAAATCAGTAAATCATAAATCGCTATCTTTATAAGAAACTGCCCTGAATTGGCGAAAGGACGCAAGGAAAGATATGCTTATTTATCATCTTTTATTGCCATTGTTCTACTAACTCTATTTTGATTGGTTATCTCTATCATGATGGTTCTTTTTTTACCTTCTTTGATTATCATTCGACAATAAGATCAAAGGGTCTATACCTTTCTATTGGGATATCAAGACTTCTTCCACCATTCCTACTCTTAAGGAGTGTTGAACCACCCCTTGTGTATAAATAGGAAAGGCTCTCTATTAAAAACAAGAAAAAAAAGAACGAAGCAAAACAGAATTTTGAAATTGCAGGATAGGAAGTCTCATTACGAGTTGGCCTACCATGATCATCAGGATGGAAGCAAAGTGGCATTCCCACTAGGGCCACCACACCTGGGAAATGTTCCAAATGGTATATCAAAATAAATAACCCTTGGAACAGGAGGTCTCACCACGAGCCGGCCTGCCCACTATTCGCTCCTTCCTCGTGAATGGCATTATGACTAATTGGTCACCAAGCCTACATAGTGGCCTACAGTCTGACATTATGTAACGCTTCCTTGCATACACAAAGGACTATGGTTCCCGGGGTGAAATAAACAACTCTGCCAAGGTTATGGACACCTGTCGGTAGCAGAGCACTGTTAATGGTATTGAAGTCATACTTTTACACCAATAGGTAAGGAAATTATATCCTCTTGTTTCTTATGACACGATAATTAATTATATAATTACCCAACCATATAGCGCATGACTATCTATTATCGCCAATCATTACGGAGCTAGTGACAGTGACCGCCGGAGACTCGCTATTTATGGAAAATGTCTTATCCCCGAACTTCCATCAAATCACCACAGTCCCTTACGTATTAAAAGTGATCTAACTTTCTACCTCGATTTCAGTAATAGGCTTTTTTTGCGATCATGGCATATTTCCATAAGCTGTTCCATAAAGACCTCGCGGTAGAACAAACGCTACTCCTTTATTTGACGGCTGGGACAGCCTATCACATTGCGATGGGGGAGGTAACCTCATCATTCCCCAGAGCACGTGGCAGTCCGTTATTCGAGAAAATTTTGTACTCGAGCACAGCACGACTCAACGGTATGATCATTTTCTATTTTTGTTTTCTTCTGCATGAGTTGCTATTCGAAGTTTTTTTCCCATTTCATACGCCGTTGCGTTTGAATTTGAAAGAGGAATACACCACCAGCTTCTTTGCGTTTCAACAAACAGCTACTGTTCCTTTGAGAATTTGCAGTGAAACTATGGGACGAAGGTCAGTCTGCCGATAACCGCAAACATTAACTGTTTCGGCTATAGCCCGAAGAATCCTGAAAAGAGTAGGATGGTTGACCTATCTCAACTGCCTGAAGGAGTCTAATGAAACAGTAGCAAAAGAATTTTTACAGAACCTACAGGAAGAATACTCCACAGTAAGAGGAAGGTGAATAGCAGTCATTGACGACATAATAGCAAGAGTCACAGGACTACCGGCCATGGGACCAGTATGGACAATAAAGAAGGAAAGGCTGTAGAATATTTTGGAAATGATTCAGGACGAGGGCCAGAATTTGACAATCTGAGGAAAGGGGGTGCTACCAGCAATGCTAGGAGAGCCATGGGCGGAATTAAAAATCATCCAGAGCTACATCACTTGTGAAGGCAGAAAGGACATGGTAAGACCACGACATCTTAAACTCCTAGTTGTCTTAAAAGAAAAATGTTCTGTGAATTTGCCTGCATTATTGAATTCACTATTGCATGATGTCACACGAAGTATGAAAAGGGCACAG
This sequence comes from Pinus taeda, assembly GCA_000404065.3. NCBI lineage: Eukaryota > Viridiplantae > Streptophyta > Pinopsida > Pinales > Pinaceae > Pinus > Pinus taeda. Next base: position 24,343 of record APFE030710282.1, on the reverse strand, counting down.
CACGTAGAATCCGTTGTTAGCCACCACAGATTAATTCGCTTGATAGTGAATTATAGTCTCACCCAGCAGCAGAGCAGCTGGGAAGAACTAATTGCTATTATCAATAAAGGGACGGCCACATCTGGACGCCCGAAAAAATGAGAACGAGTTGATAGCACACCCCAATGTTCATAGAAACGAAAGCAGGACACTTGCACAGAAGTGCAAGCTAAAAAACAACCTGAAAAACGACCTAAAAAGCGGAAACATGACGCTAGTACATCTGAACAACCAGAAAAACGTAGAAAGTCGGCAAGGCTCGCAGGGTTACAAGGAGGGCTGGAGAAGCCCCAGGAAGGCATGAGCCAAGCAATAGAAATTGAAGATGAGCAGTCTGCAGAAACAGAAACAGAGGGAGAAAGCAACGAGGAAGTAGAGCAGACTGCAGAGACAGAGACAGAGGAAGAAAACAGCGAGGAAATAGAGCAGTCTGCATAAACAGAGACAGAAGAAGAAGATGTCAAGGGAGAAGAACAGTCTGCAGAAATAGAAACGAAAGAAGAAGACGTCGAGGGAGAAGAGCAGTCTGCAGAGGCAGAAACAGAAGAAGAAGAAGAGGAGGCAGAGCAATCTGAAGGGAGAGAAGAAGAACAGGATGAGCAAACTGAAGAGGAAGGAGACGAGAAGAAAGAAGTTGAGCAGTCCGAGCAGGAGGAAGGAATCCCATTACAAGACCCGTTAGGGGAAGATGAATTGGCCAACATTTTGGCCAATATGGGCGAATATGGCCAACCCATGAGTCCATCTAACCTCCAGGCCGTAGAGGAAACCCAGGAGAAAGAAGCACCTGAGGAATGGCATATATAAGAAGCAAAAGTAGAAAATTTGTCTGTTCATAATGAGAAGATATTGGAAAATGTTGAGTAGGAACAGCCTGTTCCTAGTCAAAAAGCACCAGAGGAAATCCGGAGGAAATAAGGGGAGAAGAGGAATCACCCCAAGAAATAACGAAGCCAGGCAAGGTTCTTACCCCGGAACAGCCACCTCAAGGAGAAAATCAGGAAGCTAGCCACAGTCCAACCCACAACAAACAACCTATTGTTCTTTCTGAGGAGATGATGGAAATAAGGGAATTACAAAGGGAAAAGCGGACATTGTTAAACATAATAGTCCGACTTCACCAGCAGATTAGGGTTCTAAAAGAAAGGCAAAGGGTGAAAGTGGCTTCAGGAAGAAAAGGTCTGACAACACCAATAAGATCCCTTAAGGGTAGAAGGCGGAGGACCAGAAGTCGTCCCACTGCTGAAAACCCTGACAGAAGCCAAACTGTTGTTCCAAATGGAGCTGAAAAACAAACTGTTGTTCCAATTGAAGCAGAAGAGCAGACTGCTATTCCATTTGAAAAGGAACAGCAGTGGGCTGGAGTTCATGTGAAAATTGAAAAAGATGATAAGATGGTTCAGACAGAGGCACCACCTTCGGGAGTAATAAGGGTTATGAACTCAAAGCAGCGCAATAAGAAAGTTCAAGTAGAGCTCCCGGCCTCCACGGAGGCATGGAAGAAGGACCCGAAAACAAGAACCCTTCACCAACATTTGAAGCAGACCCAACAAGAATCAGAAAAGCTCAGGGAGCAAACGGTCCCCCGAGAAAAATATGAAGAATTACAGTAGCAGCTAAGGAACGTCAACCTATCTGAAAGCCAAGCTTTCGAAGGATGGTGAAAGGAACAAGCGAAAGTTTCCAAGGTAACCCGTAGATTAGATGTAGTTATTAAACAGATGGATACCTTGTGCTCTCTATACAATGACGTCCTAGCATGTGGAGCCCCTACCAAGAACTATGCCCTATTTCTAATGGAAAGGTACTTACAATTGAAAATAAAGGCTGTTAAGGTAGGAGCTCCCATAGAAATTAACACTATAAATGATTTTATAAATTACTGTAAACATTATGGGGTAAAAGTGCAAAGCTTATTGTGTGAATTTTATTTGCATAACCTCATACTAGAACATGAGACTGAGCTGAACCTTGGCCCTTTTGTTGGGGATATTCAATTGCAAGCATTTATTTCATTTGCAGTCAATCAAATTAAATGGCTTAAAGCCTACAATGCTTTTCAGAGACAAGAAAACAAATTAGATTTATGGGTAAGAGCTGAGCCTAGAGACCCAAAACAGTTATGGAGAAGTCATAGAAATCTCATGAGGGCTCCAGGAGTGATTGAAGCATTAGGACCCATGCATGAAGCAATCATTCGACAGGGGCTTGAATTCTTTTCCTCCATTAAAGACCCTTCCGTTGAAGTAGCTAAATTTCGATATCGAGTATCTAATCTGAACATTCAGCTCAGGGAGCCATTTAAGTATGAGAATTTTAAGCTTGCTGCTAACTGATTCCCCCTTTATGGTGAACTTGTTTTGAGGGCAGGGCCATCCTGGTTAGGATATAGGTTCTGGAGTCCAATCATTTGGCATCCTGCACCCAGATACCAAGCCCTGTATGAGATGCCCGAGGGCGAGACAAGCCATTTATTTTATCATCTAATTTTGCATCATGGATGTAGGCCCCCATATGAGATTCCATCTCCAGCCTACTCCCTCACTACTTTGCATGTCAACTACAATGTTTTCATGAGGCCATGAAAAAGGGTAAGTTGGGGGGTATGTGGACTATCAAGGAAGGTATGTTCCGATGATTATTTTAGTATCTTTTCACTAGAACTTAAAAGCCTAACGCATTAGAAACTTAGATAATGATGAAGATTTATAACTAAACACGAGAGATTAATAGGAAACGCTGATGATTGTCATTCCTATGTGCAGGAGGGAGGAAAAATGAAAGGTGGACATTCCAAGGAAAAAGGCAAGGATGAGCTAACTGTTGTCCCTTTGACGGGAGACCGCAAGCAACATAGATCAAAATGGATCAACCCAGGAAAGGGAGCAGAGATACCAGCGCGGAACAGAAAATGAAAGAAGTAACGCAGGATTAACGAATCTGTGAATCCCTCAGGATCTAAGATCCCGAGGGATCGCTATTTTATCTATTTTCTGTATCTAGATGTCTCCACCATCTTTCTTATATAAGGGATAGCACTGTTGGCTAGCGAGAGGAGGGATTTTATGTAATTTCTTTTAAGGAAGATCATAACTGTGATCTTTATGTTCTGTTGAAGACTTGAGTTCTTGTAACTTTATTTCATGCCTTAATACAGACTTGGTTACTCTTTTATCTTTGAGTCTGGATCAATCTTAAGTGGTGTACCCCTGGAGGCTAAGGGCCCGGCCCTGGAGGACACTTGCTCTTCTACCCTTACGCGTGGTTTCTGTGTGGTTTGTTCATAGGCTTAATCTAGTAATCTATTGTGTTTTATGAACATTATATTACATGCTCTGTTATGTTTAACTTGTTTAATGTTCCTGCGAACTAAAGTCTTATATTGGCGTTGTATCATGTTACCAATCCACTAGGTGTTGATTAATCTCTACAGGACATTATCATGCCATTACAAAGCATATTGCGATTGTGCTTTAGCATTATAACACTGATCTTGAAAAGTCTGATTTCATATGATATTGAATGTTATTGTCTTCATCTTGAGATGTAATCGTATGCATTTATTTAATAAGCAGATTAAGCACGTTGTGCTTATAGGGTTGTAATCGGTAGTATTGTTCCATGGTATGTGTACATCTTTTAAGATTAAAGGATTGATTTTTTGATTGGAGTGATTAAATAGATTTGCAGCTTGATGAACTTGGTTACTGCTTATTTCAACTGTTGTTCCATTTCTGAATTGTTGTTCCATTTATTTGCTGTTCCATTTAGTTGTTGTTCCATTTCTAAATTGTTGTTCCATTTATTTGTTGTTCCATTTCAGTTGTTGTTCCATTTCAATTTCTGTTCCATTTTCATATTGCTAATTTGCTATTTTATTAAGGACAGTCTCGGGCTGTAGTGAGCATCAGCGTCTGTTATTTGGCTCCCAGACCTCTGATCTGTTCTCATCAGTTATAAAAAGGATGGGTTATTGCTACCGAACCTTTGGTTGATTCAACGCTTGGTGTGATTTAGTCTTTTGAAGTAGTTAAGTTGTAGATACGCATTGATTTACTTTTGTAGCTTTTAAACAGCTGTACTACAAACATTACTCTGACAAGTGCTAAGCCTCAGACCGAGACACTCTTTGAAATAACCAGACGTTCCCGGATTGACATATTAATGTGAGGTAACTAGAGGTGAAAGAGACCCTTTTTATAGCTCTACAATAGTGCAGAGGTTGCTCAAGCTTGAGAAAAGCATTGTAATCTTCTCATATTTTTTTTTTACTAAAGTAATATACATAAGCAAGATTCTTTTAGTTATGGATTTCCCTAGCATTCATTGTGTAATATTTTGATTGAACTCTTTCTCTTGTATGATTTGTGATTTCATGATCATTTAATTGTTTTGGCTGATGAGTAGAGTAGATTCAATTCTATTGTTTTAGCATATTACAATTACCAGTTTGAATCTACAAGGCATTTTTAAAGAGAGCTCTTGGTAACCCTGATTCAAAACCAATAAAATTATATTTGATATTTAGATCCTCAAACTAGATGGACTAGCGTTAGAATAGAGTTCTTTAGATTACCAATCCATGGATTATGTCACAAAATACCATATATGATTTTTTCCATCTAGAGCCATAAACATCAATATTAACCTAAAACAAACTATTTTCTATAATTAATTGATATAATAGGGTAAAGTGAGGGGATCCTCATGTTTAAGTTGATGAGACTGCTTAAATCATTCCCAAGTTACCCACTATCCTCTTCCCTTATTCTAGAACTCATTTGACATATGAAATCCTTTATCAACTAGGTGTTTGGTATACAAATGGAAGTAACCAAATTTTTCCATAGCATAAAGAAAGAAACATTTTTATCAAATGGTGAACTATGTTATTCTTACTCACTACATCTTTGCTAAATTGTGTTCATAATTACATTTATAAATGTTGTAAATGTGACCAAATAATTAAAGGACTAAATGTAATGTTTATACCAATATTTTGAATTGAAGGAAATGTAGAAGATATATTTGATGTGGTATTTAATACAAAAAAAATTCTTACTGTTTTGGACGCATTTGTGGTTGAGTTTTGATGAATGATAATTAAAAATTGTATCCACAAGTTCCATTATAAAAATCCACATTTTGAGTCATCAACAAGTCTCATCATTAGGAAAGGCATGTTGAGAGAAGAAGAGAAGAGAAATGAGAGTATAAATAGGAGAAAAAATGAGAAATGAACCATATTTATTGAAAACAAAAATGAGAGTCGACTTTAATAAAAAAAAAACAGAACAATAAAAAGAAAAACAAAGGCCAAAAAAAAGAAGTCAAAAAACCAAAAATAATAAACAATAATAAATAATAAGAACAAAAATTAAAATAGGGAAGTTAAAAAGTGAAAGGAATTCTATATTTTAATCTTGTTTTAAACATTTTGCAATTCTTTTTCCAATTTCAACATTAATTACACTTTTTAGAGTTACATGTATTTAGTATATTCAACTAAAATGTGGGTTAGTCATGTGTTTTGGTTTTATTTTGTAGCGAAATTATTGTTTATCTTCCTTTACTAGTCATTTATAGTCTATAATGTCTCTTGATTTCCACCCAAACAATGAAGATCTTGCTTTCTCTTATGATTTGGAAAGTGATATCTTCTTCTACATGCTAGCAAGGGTGTGTGCATAAGGAATTTTAAGGTGTATTTCTTCAATATTATGAATGAAGCATTAATTTGTTTTATTTTTGTTGACCTTTTGGGGTTAATTCCTTCCTCGAGGAATTTGTAGGGTTGTGTAAGTCAAGTGCAGTTTCAACAATATATGTGCTTGTTTTTTGTTGTTGGGATTGAGGATGTTATGAAAATATTTGAGAAATTAAATGCTCTCTACATTCACTATAGGTTTTTTCATTGTTGATATGAAATTTATTTGTACATCTCTTTTATTTCAATTCTCCGATTAAGGTTAATAATGATTTTTTGGGGTGCTGGTCTTACATAATAGTCATCTACATCTTCCAAAACTTGTTCTATAACTTGTGAGTAAAGAGTGCACTATTTCACTATAGGGAAATTGAAAACCCATGCTCTTCATTTACTGGAACACATCCTAACATCCATTTTTGAGGATTAAGTGAGAGTGTAGAATCTTGGTTATGGAGGTGATGTTGAATGTGTGTAAATGTTGAACATTATCGGTGTTAAGCTTTGGTCATGTGACTTTCATCTCTAGTACCATACACTCTTGGCCATTTAATAACATTAGGAAGGATTAATATCCACTAGGAAAAGATGACTTTAATTTCTTCAGAAAATCAACTAAGAACAAGTTCTCTATTTTTTTCATAGCTTCTTGTTTCAACTGAACTCTTTTTTCTCATTTTCTTTAATTTCTATGTGACTGCTAGGGATAGAATGTTCATGGTTTCCTTTTCTTGATAAAAAGGAAAATATTGACAATATTCAATTCAATCTGACCATTGAAGCAAAAATTCCTGTGTACTCTATCCCTTCCTTCTTTATCAAACTAGAAGCCACCAAATTGTGTAGAAATATAGTGATAGAATTACAATTTATTAAGAAATTTAATCTAAATCAAGAGGCACAATTCTACTCTACTGCACTGCAGAAATTAATTCACAATTTAAAACATTCAAAAACATGCATCAATCACATGCACAAGTAAATAAATTTACGTAGGGGAAACTGACTGGTAAAATCCCCGTAAGAATGCTTGCATTAATGAGATTAATAAATAATGTATTACAATTTATTGCTTACTCTGAGCTCAACCTACAAGTGAATAACCTTTCTCTCTAATCAACGAGAAGATATAACCCATACTTAGTCAATTTCTTCCTCTTCTTGAGCCCCTATCTCCTTGTGCAAATCCTAAGGAATTAGGCCACTATGTTTTAGGAATTTTCCTCAAATTGATTACAAAATTCTCAAGGTTGTATCTTTGACTGCATGCAACACTTCTACACTCAATAGAAGTCTACAGCTAATGTCACACTACCATGGAATCTCCACCACAAGTGGGGAACTAAAATTCTCTATGCACTAGTTATTTTTGGTTGATTAATCAATTAAATATATGATCACTGAGTTAGATTGTTGTCCCACTGCATAAATGACCTCTAATTAGTTTTATCAACAGTTTGAACTAGTTTAACTGAACACAACTAGGAAAAACTGAAATGGATTGCTACAAGTTAGAAATCACACATGCATAACTAAACTCCAAGCCCTCTAACTTGAATTTACTAAGATAACTGAGTGACAAGAGCCATGTCACCTCAGTTAACTACTTCCAAGTTGTCTACTCATGTGGAAATTTCGCATTTTCTCATGTTGACCAAGAAAAAGTCAAATTGAGACTTTCTTGCTACACTTCTCAACACTCCTTCTTAGTAAGAAAGGGATTTTCACCCACCCCTTTCCTTCACCTGGAATTTGAAATTCCCTCTTGAAAAAACCTTTGTCAATATGTCAACATTTTGTTCCTTTATCATAATGTACTATAGCAACATTATCCTCTTCTACACACAATCACGTAAATGATGATACGACATATCTATATTCTTGGATTGATCATGAAATACCGAGTTCTCAAAGAACAAAATGAAACTCTGATTATAATAATAGATCACAGTTGCATGCATATCCTAACCAAAGAGTCTCAATAGTATATTTCTCATCCAAATCATCTCATATGTTGCTTGACTTGCAACCATGTATTTAACTTTTGCCAAGATGAGTGCCACAGACCTATGCTTCCTTCTATACCCAAAAATTGTTGTGGACTCGACACTGAGAGTTCCACCTGTTGTACTCTTTTAGCTGGATGGACTCCCTACCCAATCTATGTCTGTGAAGCCACACAAATTCACGCCCTCTATCTTTTTGTTCCATAATCCATACTAAGTAGTGCCTCATAGGTGCCGTAAGACATGCATTTCTACATTCCAATATAATTTGGTTAGCCTAACCATAAATTTTCTCATCTGGTTTACTGCATAGCACATATCTAGTTGTTTGTTCACAAGAGACATTACTGAATCCATTAGCTACAGGTCAATGGTAGCATCAACCTCTTCACCTGAAGTGGCATTCTCCTTCTTCCAGTTGGTAGCTATAGGTGTCTCCATGGACTTATAGCTCTCCATGTGCTTACAAGTCACCATGCAAAATCTTTCAAGTATCTCACTGGGATACTTTCCTTGGGATGTAAACAATTCCCCATCACCTTGCCATACTTCCAGCGCATGGAAGTAGTGCATGAGACACGTGTCTTTCATCTTAAATTCCCTTGCAAGAGCTAATTAGTTTCTCATTTCCTGTTAGTATTAAATCATAAACATATAAAACATTGATAAGAAATTTACCTTCTACCAAAATATGATAGAGGTTCACATCCACTTCACTTTTGGTGAAGCCCAATCCAATGAGATAACTTTCGATCCAAGTGTACCAAACTCAGGGTTCTTGTTTGAGACCATACAATGCTCTCCTAAGTCTACACACATGAGACTCCCGATCAAATTTCTCAAAACCTTCTTCTTGATTGATGTACACTTCCTCCTGAATAACACCATTGTGAAATGTTGTAATTACATCCATTTCATGGGCCTTCCACCCCATCTGTTCAACCAGTGCAAGAATTGATCTAATAAATAAATACCTTGCAATGAGGGCAAAGGTTCCTCATAGTCAATTCACTCAACTTGAGAGAATATTTTGGCCATAAATATGGCCTTATAATTATATATTCTTCCATATTTTACATGATTAAACTTGAATATCCATCTGAAACCCATAATTGATTTATCTCCCAGTCTTAGGACCACTTCCCAAACATTATTCTTCATGATGGATTCGTATTCTTCCACCATTGCATCAACCCAAACTAGTCACTCAAATACTTCCCCAAAAGAGGATAGTTCAGTCTCTACAAGATCAATAATTAGAGCCATGTAGTTAGCGTATCTCTCAAGTGACATATTTTTCCTATGCAAATTTGAAGGAGCTCCCACATTCTCCCTTGCATCTTACACCAATCTATCATAGTTCCTTATTATTTTTCTACCTTTTGTGGATGGTTCTTCTTGAGTGGATGTCTCCACTTTGCCTCCTCTATGATCTTCCATTTTTGGTTGCTCCGCAACTTCCTAAGTCTCCTCCTTTGGAGATAGAAGCTCCTCTTCTCATTGGATCTGAAGCTCCCTCTCAAGAGAGCATCTGATTTCTTTCTCCTCATCAAATTCTACCTCCCTTCGCACAGCTGTCATTATGAGAGAATGTAGGTACACTCAGTAATTATGTGGAGTTTTGGTGCAAACCAAAAATTCTCCCAACTCTAATTTTAGCTCAATTTTCTTCCTCGAAACTTTGGAGACATGGTAGTTAACAGACGCTACAAAAATTCTGAAGTGAGACACATTTGAAATTCTCCCTGACAAAGCCTCCTTTGGTGAAATCATACCAAGAATCTGATGAGGACTCTTGTTTTGCAAGTAGAGTATTGTGTTACATGCCTCTACCCACAAATGCAATGGTATGCATTGGTCATGTATCATACCTCTCACAGCTCCAAAAATTCCCTAGTGCTTTCTCTTAACTATCGCATTCTATTGTGGGTTGTGGGTATTGTGAGCACTCTTTGAATGCCTTATTTTCTATATAAATATTCAAAGTAATTTGAAACATACTCACCTCCATTGTCCCTTCTTAGAGCCTTCACCTTCTTGTCAGTATGCTTCATAACTAGTGCCTTGAATTCTACAAACTTTGAGAATGTCTCTTCCTTCTTCCACATGAATAAGATCCAACACTTGAGAAAGCATCAATGAAGAAACATAATACTTATTTTTGGCAGTGGAGGTTGTCAAGAAGGGTCCACAAATATTAGAGTGGACTCTCTCCAATACTGCATGTGCTTTTTTGTCTCGATCATGGAATGTGTATTTTACATACTTCTCCAATGTACAACCCTTTTAGACATCTTTCTGCTCCAGTGATCAGTTAGGGAGGCCAGTGGTTATTTGTTATATATTTTTAAGGCACCATGATCCAAATGACCCAATCTCCTACGACAGAGTTGACTGACATGGCGACTATGAACTTTCTCCACCTTACTACTTAATCTGACACAATATTTTACATCAAGTTTATGCAATTGCTCCACATGAAACATGATCATCTTCACCTGTCAAGTAGCTATGTGCCTCAGAAACTATTTACCTTTACTGAAGATTACATCATAGCCGCAGTCTTCCAAAACTTCAATAGAGATGATATTCTTCTTAAGTCCTAGAACAAACGTGACATCTCTGAGGTGAAGAGGGGATCCCAAATCCCTCTTAGAGGTTACTATGCCAGTCCCGGTAGCACTATACCTTTTATCATCCCCAAGCTCAATATGCATCTAGATATATTTCTCCTCTGGGTCACTCAAAAACTCGCTATGTCATGTCATGTGGAACGAGCCACTTATGTCCAAGTACACACACTCCCCATCATAGTGTTGTCCATGAATTCTATAAGGCTAAATTCTAGGTTAGAATATGAAGCTAATGCTTCACCTACTACTCCTCCTAAGTTCTTCTTGCTAGATTTTTTGTGTGGACACATTTTTTAGCATATTTCCCAAATTCATGAAAATTGAAGCATTTTATTTTCGACAAGTCTTTCTTATTTCCCCCTTGGCTAGATTCCAGTTTGGTTTGACATTTATTCCCTTTTCCATTCTTTCCTTTTCCAACCAATGCAAAATTTTCTTCATCCTCTCCATTGGATGAACTTCCATCTCTGGTATTTCGCCTGATCTCTTCTTGTACCAAATCATACCATAAGCTTTCCCAATTCAATATTTCTCCCTCTCATTCAATGAATCCATGTAGTTATGCCAACTTTTTGGAAGGCCTAGAAAATTTAGGCTCGCCAATTCATCTTCTGCAATGTTCACACCAACCCTTCCAAGCTTATCCTGAACTTGTGTAAACCTAGTGACATACTACAAACTATTATCTTTCTCCTGCATCTTCATGTTGTAAGGTTGTCTTTGAGGGGCCATTTTCTCACCATTTTCTATGGTCACTGCTATTCTCGAATATCTTTGTTAGATCCTTCCACATTGCTAAATAATGCTTTTTCCATGGAGATTTGTGACAATGTGGTTTCACACTCCCTCCAAGATTATTCAGCTTACCAGATTATGGACATCCACTGATCCTAGTTTTGGGATATATGTCTTGACATATTCCAATAATCCATTTTCATCAATAACTTCCTCCATGTGTCATTTCCATGGAATGAAATTTGAGCTACCTTACAAGGCATACTCTAATATCAGTCCATTGAAGGTCATTCTCCCACTCTGAATAAATATTTCTGCACTAAAGCTGCAAATTCGAACCTTCTGAGGAACAACTTTGAAATTATTGTTCTAATGTGAATTCCACTCCAATACCATGTATAAATATGGTGATATAATTGCTAATAATCGAGAAATTTATTCTAAATCAATGGACAATTCTACACAATTGCTCTGTAGAAACTAATTCATAATTTCGGAAAACATTCACAAATATGCATTAATGACATACACAAGTACACATATTGATCTAGGGGAAACCAATTGGTAAAAACCCCTTAAGCCTACTTGCATTAATTAGATGAATAGAGAATGTATTTCAATTACTTTCTCAATCTGAGCTCAACCTCCGGGTGAATAACTTTCTATGTACTGAATGAGAGGGTCTCACTTAGAATTAGTCAATTTTTTCTTGTTCTTGAGCCCTATTTCCTTACAAAAATACACATAAATTAGGCCCCTATTTTTTAGGATTTTTTCCTCAAATTGATTGTGCAATTACCAAGGTTGGATCTCTCCCTGCATGCAACACATCTACACTCAAGACTAGTCTACAACTGATGTTACTTTGCCTTGGAATATCCACCACAACTCATGAACTCAAATCCTCTAGATGCACTAGATATTTTTGGTTTATTGATCAGTTAACTAGATGATCACTGAGTTAGACTAGTGTCTCATTGCACAACTCACCTCCAACTAGTTCTATTGATTATTAGAACTAGTTTAACTGAATACAACTAGAAATAACTAAACTAGATTGCTACAAATTAGAAATCACACATTCATAACTGAATTCCAAGCCCTATAACTCAAATTTATTGAGTTAACTAAGTGACAAGAGCCATGTCACCTTAGTTAACTACCTCAAGTTGTCTCCTGATGTGGATATTTGAATTTTCTCTATTTGACCAAGGCAAAGTCAAATCGAGACTTTATCACTATGCTTTATCAATAATTTGGCTCGATACTAAGAAATGTTTCCATCAAATATGTATTTAATTCCACCAATCGATATACAAATTATATTTTTTTTAACCTTTTGGAGGTTAACATAATTCCCATTTATTTTTTATTCATGAGGGAATTATATTCTTCCCACATAGATTCTGTCCACACCTTGTACTTTCTATCATACTAATAATAAATAACTTCCTCCTCTCGCTATACTCTTTCCATGAAGGAAATATTTACATGTTTATGGTTTCTTGGCCTTGAATTTTTTTATTCCAATTTTTTTGTAATATTCCCTCCTTGTGAATTCTCCTACTATAGGTTTGCCTCTCCTTTGTGTCGGCGCACAAGGAAATGTAGATTAAGATGCCATAATATGAGATGAAATATTATCATAACCTTGTTCCTTAGCAAAAACTATTGATGATAGATGTGAAGGAGGTGGAGTGTATCCTTTTGCATCAAGAACAAAAGGTACTTTAATAGGAGGCATGATTAGATCCATGTCTCTTTCTTCATGATAAAAATTAGAATTTTGAGTCAATAAACAAGATTCATAAAACGCCAGAGTCCCTACTAGTGATAATATTATTTTTATCAAAATTATACATCATATATACTTTATTGTCTTATCCATATCCAAGAAGAATACACTTAAGGATTTTTCTCTTTTTGTCTAATTTTCTGTTATATCGTTATGAGGTATACATGTTGATTTTGGGTATTGATAATTCACTTAGCTTGTTTTGATTTTATCTGAGTGTGAGATCACTATTTAAGGACTTTCGTACATGTTTTGTTACCTCTTGTCTCGTTGGTCCCACACTTAGTCATTTTTCTAAGCTTTCATTATCTGTGCAGCTTTCCAACTTTCCTCCCTCTTGGAACTATGTATTGTGTAGTATTAGGTTACATACAAACATCCTTTTCTCCTAGAAATTTTCATTGCACAGTCATAGTGCTTAGTCTCTGCATGAGGCCCCTTAAAACTACATAGTTATTCCTCCTAGTTAGTCTTCCACTATGTACTACGTAACCTAAGTCAACAGTCAAGCTTCACTTCCTCCTTGACCTACACAACTACACAATCACTTGGCTCAATCTTTCCTAAATTAGGCATTACACAATCATAGTGAGTAAGTCCGCCTCACTGTGTCACTATCTCACTCAACTATGCAAATATGTCATCTAGTCCCTCATCCACTACGCATTGCATAGTCACAGTGACTGGACCTTCATCACTGCCTCCTATAAATATGTACTATGCAATCAATGAGCCTCCTCCTTACACCTACACTCTAGCTCACGTTCAATTAGTGAATTGCATTAAGAAGTTAGACTATGATATTTATAGACTGATCTCGTCTTGTAATGAGTGAATATCATCTGCAAGTATTGTATATTGACATGACAGGATGATGTTCAAGAATGATGAGAAGGAGATCATGTGAGAACAAACTTGTGAAGCTAAAGAGACAAAGAGACTATCCAAAAAGAAGATGAAGGGACAATCGATCGTGACAGAAGATTGAAGATGAAAATCACAAGGAAGAATTCTTATCATCCAAGACTAGGGAGGATGAAGATGAAACACATGAAAGGACTATCATGAATATAAAGGAAGGTCACCAAGGAGTGGCTACAAGAGATCACTTGTGAAGAAGAAGCAAAAGAGCAACCATCATGAAAGACATGAAAGAAATACTAGACTATGAGAGAATGGTGGAATCTTAAGTTGACTTGGAAGTTTCTGATACTTATCCAAATCCTTTGGGGATGAAGATGACAGGAATTAAAAGATTAAACATGAGGAAGTCAAAGTCATGGTAGCAAGGAGAAAAGGCTTCCTAGACACATTACAAGGAAGTTCCAAGTCATTAATGAAAATTCATGGCCTCTCCAAGTAACATCACATAGTCATATGTGTTAATGTTTCTTACCACATCATTTCTAGAATGTAATTATTGTATTTTCAAAAATGAGAAAATTTAAAGTGTGTGGAATACTAAGGGTCCCACATGGAATGTGAAAAGTTGCTAGAAATTTATAGAATCATTAGAAGTTGAAACGTCATATAGGAATTTGAAAAGTCGTAGTAGAAGCTCAAGAGGCATGAGAGAGGTCAAGAGTCACTTGGGAGGTGAAGAGTCACCTCCTTTGTTATAAATACCCATCATAACTCAAGAGAAGGGTCTTGGAACTTTGAAATTTTGGACTTTTCACCTTGGCTTCTCTAGTTCAACATAGGAGAGGAGATCTCCCTTTGGAGGAGTAGGTGGTGACTTAATGTTCCACTATTGGGACTAGCGTGGCAACATTGTACTTGTATATATTGGAACGTTCACTTAATATATGAAGCTCTTAGAGATGACACACATTCATGCATATGTCATGAATGATTGTGAAACTATTCTTTCATTGTTTGCAGTGTATCCATTAGGGGAATTTTGAGGTCTAAAATGGGCCTCCTAAGAAAAATTTACAACCAATGTAAAACTTATAATAACCAATAGGATGTTGGGTGTGGAGCCTGATTATCTTCTATATTCAAAGGTTTCAGCCAGATGTATACCCCACGGAGACTATACATGCCTCCACGTGGGTGGGTGTGGGGGGGACTTGTGCCCGCCATGGGGGTCCAAGGGCCAGCAGTCCCTTGGTGGGGGTTTGAGGGCAGTGCCCCTGAAGCTAAAAACAGATGTAAATTTCCTTGTAAAAGTATAGTAATTTCTAGTCAATCTAGACCGTTAATTAGGTGGATGATCTAATGGAAGAATTTACGTTTAATTTAGAGTTTTTTGCCCTAGAAGGAAACCCCTCACTATATATGATGGAATTGTATTGTGTCTATGTATATTTGTATTCGAAGTGAGGAAAAGAGAGGAGATTGAAAGTGAAGATGGAGTTACAGTGGATCTGTTGTAGGTTGTATCTCTTCAGTTTGTTGGATAATATAATAAAACAAGGACTATCTGTTTCTCTATGGACGTAGCCCAAACTGGGTGAACCACACTATCTGTGTCTCTCTTATTTTATCCATTTTCTGTGTTTTTATTTCTGCAATATTTTATGTGTTCCATTGCTCTATAATATATAATTTTCTAACAACTGGTATCAAAGCCAAAGGTCTATTTGGCTAATAAACTTGCAGAAGAGAAGGGTTCCTAGTTGGAGTGGGAGCAATGGTGGAAGATGGTAGGTTTAGGATTGAAATATTCAACGGCTAAAACTACCAGATGTGGAAGATGCGGATGGAAGAATATATGTATTAGAGATATCTGTACCTACCACTGAGTGGAAAGACAAAGAAGCCAATGAGTATGACAGACACAGAATGGGATATTCTCGACAAATAGGCACTTGGAATAATACAGATGTGCCTAGCGATGTCAGTAGCGTTTAATATTTTAAAGGAAATGACAATAAATGGTTTAATGTTGGCATTGGCCAAACTATATGAAAAACCCTCGGCCTCAAATAAGGTATTTCTTAGGAAGCTTTTATTTAATATGAAGACGTCAGAAGGTGGATCTGTTGCAGACCATTTAAATGATTTTAATATAGTTACAAGTTAGTTAAGTTCTGTAGGGGTAAATTTTGATGATGAAGTTAGGGCTCTGTTATTTCTATGCTCATTGCTAGAAAGTTGGAATGGCTTAGTTATCGCCATTAGTAACTCTGTCTCTAGCTCTGGTACTTTAAAGTTTGATGATGTTGTTAGTGCAATCCTTGGCAAGGAAATGCAATGGAAAAGCTTCGGTGAGACATCAAGTAATGCTTTGACTGCAAAGACTAGGGGAAGAAAAATGGAAAGAGGAAAGAGCCTAGGATATTGCAGTATGTCAAGAAAAGGAAAATCCAAGTCCAAGTCAAGGATAGTGTCTTGGAAATGTGGGAAGAAAGGACACCTGAAGAAAGATCGCAAGTCTCGAAAAGGAAAAGAAGGAGACATGCAGCAAGAGACTAATCATGAAGCGAATGTAAGAGGTGATGTGTTTCAAGATGCTTTAATTCCTTCATTAGAAAATATTATTGATGCCTCGGTGGTAGATTCAGGGGCCTCATTCCATGCCACACTTGATAAGAAACATTTTCATGATTATGTACAAGGATATTTTGGACAGGTTTGATTGGGTGATGACAAACCCTATAAAATCATTGGAATGGGTATAATTTTCATAAAACAACAGAATGGAAATCAATGGCTATTGAAGGAGGTAAGGCATGTTCTAGATTTGAAGAAAAATCTAACTTCAACAGGGTAGTTGGGAGGTGAAGGTTGTGTAAGTACTTTCACAGATAAAACCTGGAAGGTCACTAAAGGATCCTTGGTAATAGTGAAAGGAGGAAAGGTTGGTACATTGTATTTATGCAATGGTATTTCTAATTTTCTTAATTCTTTAACTTCTACAGGAGAAGATACGACATTGTGGCATCATAGGCTCAGGCACATGAGTGAGAAGGGGATGCAAATTCTTCATTCTAAAAATTTGTTGCCAAGTTTGAAGCATGTCGATTTAAAATTCTATGAAATTTTGTTTATGGAAAACAAAAGAGAGTCAAATTCCTTAGAGTTGGGAAAGAAAAGAAGAGCGAAAAATTAGAGATTGTGCATACAGATGTATGGTGACCCACTCAGGTATCATCTCTTGGTTTCTCTCGTTATTATGTTACTTTAATTGATAATGCAACTAGGAAAATCTGGATTTATTATATTCGAAATAAATCTGATGTATTTGATACTTTCTAGAAATGGAAATATTTGGTTGAAAATGAGACCGGGAAAAGGCTGAAGTGTCTCAGATCAGATAATGGAGGTGAATATTGCAGCAAAGAGTTTGATAGGTACTGTTCAGGGAATGGAATTCACAAAGAGAAGACAGTTCCAGGAACACCACAAGAAAACTGTGTGTCTAAAAGGATGAACAGGACAATCATGGAGCTTGCAATGTGCATGAAATTGCATGCAGGATAACCTTTACAATTTTGGGTAGATGTTGTAGACAATGTTGTTTGTATAATAAACAGAGGGCCTTCAAGTTCCTTAGATGGTGGTATTCCAAGGGAGGCATGGATAGGTAAACAGGTAAACTACTCATTTTTAAATACTTTTGGTTGTGAAGCCTTTGTCCACATTAATAAAGAAAATAGAACAAAGTTTGAAGAAAAATAAAAGAAATGTACCTTTACTGGATATGGTGTTAATGATTTTACTTATCTCTTATATGATTATGAAAATCTCTTATATGATTATGAAAATCACAAAATCATTAGGAGCAGGGATGTAATATTCAATGAAAAGGTCTTGTATAAGATTCAGTTGCAAGAAAAGAAACAGTGAAAGAAAATAGAGAATACACAGTGCTTGACGATATCACAGGAAAAGAGATGGTGCCTGAAAATCATAATGATCAACAGCTAGAAAAACAACCACAACAGCAACAAGCACCTCAAACACCTGAAAGTGGTGTTAGAAGATCTACCAGGATAAGTAGATACCCTAAATGATACTCTCCTTCATTATATTATGTATTGTTGACGGATTCTGGTGAACCAGAATGTTATGAAGAAGCAGTGCAGGTAGAAACCAAGAATAAGTGAGAGCAAGTCATGAAAGAAAAGATCGAATCCTTAGCATATAACCAGACTTGGGACTTAGTCAGGTTGCCTACAAGTAAAACAACATTACAGAATAAATGGGTTTACAAGTTGAAGGAATAAGATGGAGGTAGAAAAAGGTATAAAGCTAGACTTGTGGTGAAAGGGTTTGCACAGAAAAAGGGTATAGACTTTGATGAGATATTTTCTCCTATTTTGAAAATGACTTCAATCAAAACTATTCTAGTCTAGTAGCTTCTGAGGATTTACATATTGAGAAATTAGATGTAAAGATAGCCTTTCTCCATGCGGATTTGGAGGAAGAGATATATATGCAGCAACCACAAGGATATGAGGTAAAATGGAAAGAGAAACTATTATGTAGGTTGAAGAAGAGTTTGTATGGCTTAAAACAGGCTCCAAGGCAGTGGTATCTAAAATTTGATAGGTTTATGTCTGAACAAGGTTATACTAGATGTCATTCTGACCATTGTGTTTATCTCAAAAGGCGAAATGATGGCAGCTATATTATATTGTTATTGTATGTAGATGACATGCTTGTTGTAGGTTCTAACATGTAGGAAATAAATGTGCTCAAAAGGAAATTGGAAAACTCATTTGCAATGTAGGATTTGGGTACTGCAAAACAAATCCTTGGAATGAGAATAACTAGAGACAGGAAGAATCACAAATTAACATTGTCTTAAAGTCAGTACATAGAAAAGGTTTTGAAAAGGTTTACTATGTAGAATGCAAAACCAGTTGGTATACCTTTTTCTAGCCATTTCAAATTAAGTAAGGAGGCATGTCCCAAGACTCAGGAAGAAATCGCTCATATGTATAAAGTTCCATATGCATCAGCAGTTGGAAGCTTAATGTATGTAATGGTCTGCACAAAGTGTGATATTTCACATGCAATGGGAGTTGTAAGCAAGTACATGAACAATCCAGGAAAAGAACATTAGATGGCGGTGAAGAGGATTCTCAGGTATTTGAGAGGTACCACAAATCAAGCATTATGCTTTGGTGGTTTAAACATTGTTCTACAAGGATATGTTGATGCAGATATGGTAGGTAACAGAGATAACAAGACGAGCACTACAGGATATGTATTTACTGTTGGTGGAACAATTGTCAGTTGGGTTTCAAAAAATCCATAGTGTTGTTGCACTTTCAATAACAGAAGCAGAGTATGTTGCTGCTATAGAGGCTAGTAAAGAAATGATTTGGTAAAAAGCTGGAGTTGGGCAGGTTAGACAGTGACAGCCAGAATGCCATACATCTTGCAAAGAACTCTGCATTTCATTTCAAGACTAAACATATACAGCTCAAGTACCATTTCATACAGTCAATGTTAGAAGATGGACAGTTGAAGCTGGAAAAGATACACACTAGCCAGAATCTTGCAGATATGTTAACAAAAGTTGTAACCAAGGAGAAACTAGGAATCTACTCAATTTCAATTGATCTTCAAGTATGATGAAGAAGATGAGAAACAACCAAGTCCAAAGTGGAGTCATTGTCTAACAAATGAAGCAACGGTGGAGTTGTTATAATTAGTCTCCAAGTGGCAGATTGTTGGCTGTGGAGCCTGGTTATCTTTTGTATTCAAAGGTTTTAGCCAAATGTATACCCCAAGAACAATGTACACCCCTCCACGTGGGGGGGCGCAGGGGGGGCTTGCCCCCTGCGAGGGCCCGTGGGGGCTAATCCCCCTTAACTGGGGGGTCTGAGGGGCAGCGGTCCCATGGCAGGGGTTCTGCAGTAGTGCCACTGAAGCTAAAAATAGATGTAAAATTTCCTTGTAAAAAATTAGTAATTTCTAGTCAATCTGGGTCGTTCATTAGGCGGATGATCTAACGGTAGAAGTTATGTTTAATTTAGGGTTTTTTTCCCTAGAAGGCAACCCCTCACTATATATGAGGGAATTATATTACGTCGATGTATATCTGTATTTAGAGTGAGGAAAATAGAGGAGATTGAGAGCAAAGAGGGAGTTATAGCGGATCTGTTGTAGGTTGTATCTCTTCAGTTTGTTAGATAATATAATAAAAGAAGGATTGGTTGTTTCTCCGTGGATGTAGCCCAAACTGGTTGAACCATGTATATCTGTGTCTCTCTTGTTTTATGTGTTTTCTGTGTTTATATTTCTGCAATATTTTATGTGTTCCAATGCATTGTAATATATAATTTTCTAACATAGGATTCAGGATGATGATGTTAACCATCGGGGAAAATACACCATTTTTGGAGTAAAAAAGTAATAATAATAAAAAATAATAAAACTACTTTTTCAACTTGTATTTTCAACTTATCTCCCTAAGGTTTTACTCAAATTTTGAACAGGAGTACTCATTAGATGAAAAATTCAATTCCTCATCCAAGGATTACCCATGTTGCATACGTTTGAAGGATCCTACCATACAAAAAATGAGAAATACATGAAAAACATGATTGCAATCACATTTTTCATGCATTTCTCATTTTTCATGTAGCAAGGTCCATCGAAAGTATGCAAAATGGGTACTCTTTGGATGAGGAATCAAATTCTACACCCAACGAGTGTTTCTTCTCGAAATTTGAGTAAACCCATAGGGTGGTAAGCTGAAAATACGGGTTGAAAAATTAGTTTTTCCTTTTTTCCCTCTAAAATCTGATGATGTAATCTAATCTTATTTTATTATTTCCATTATTATTTTATAATTTCCTTAGGAGGCCCATTTTAGACATCAAAAGTCCCCTAATGTTTATGTTAATACATACTAATAAAAATGAATGATTTCGTTGGCTTTGTTACAAATCTCATTGAATGTGTGTTGTTACTACTTTAATAATCATTGTTATCCTGTGAACTAATTTGTAGGTTAATCAACAATTATTTCATGCTCTTTTACGTCTCTTTTAGATAGTAGTACTACTTTTCTTCTAGAGACTCACTTTCTCTTTTCCCTTCCATGAAAGTACCATATATGCATTATAGCTTGTTTGTTTCAAAGATTATTTGTAGAATCTATTATGTTGATAATTGTAGCCAACACAATTTCCTAAGAATAATGGAAATCGACCTTATTTTTTGTTTGGGACTCATACTCCAAATGGTGTGAGGTCTAGTTGGAACTTCATACTGATGAAACCTCCTGGTTGACAGATTTACCACACTGCCAACAAAATGGTTGAAAACAATTTAATTATAGATTGAAGTTTTATTACTTTTTCTGAAATAAATTTATTACTTAAAAAAATACAACAACAACAACAACAAAACTACCCTTTTCATCTATATTCTTTAGATGTTTTTTAGCTTAACATTTTTATTTAAAATATTACAAATATATATATATATATATATATATATATATATATATATATATATATATATATATATATATATATATATATATATATATATATATAATACTTTCTCAATTAATCAAATTCAAAATATTAAAAAATAAAAATCCACTTATTTATTTATAAGATGCATGTCCTTTTATATTAAAAATATAAATTTAATATTTAAAAATAAAATAAATAATATAATAAAAATTTGCAAAGGTATAGAGAGGGGAGAGAAAAAAACTAACAATTTCAAAATTCATATCTCCTTGTTTCACACAATCATGCATTCTACATTCCCTTTAATCAACAAAAATAACATTGAAGGTTTGGATATTTTTCGCATTCCTTTAGTAACAACTAAATGCATATGTTTCGATAAAAATTCACAATTCACACCTTTATGGGTGTTCATGGTTGGAATGTTCCCCGCAAAGCCTGATCTTAGGATGCATAACTTGTTGCTTAGACGTCAAGGCACATATTGGAGAATGCAACATATTTTCTACTTACATTGTTTTGAGAGTTTTCACTGTTCATTTAACTTTCATATACCTTTATGACATGCCAAAGTCTTAATTAGGAAAATGGTCAACATTCTTTGTAACACAAATCTAAATTATATGTGTTAGATTCTAATTATATTAATAGGTGTAGGTATGTTTATTTTAGAATAATAGTTTTAAAATTTTCATTTAATTATTAATAATGTAATTGTCCAACTTGAGTTATTGATGAAATATGATTAACATGCATATGAGGCATGCATACGCTAGCTACATACATGTGCATCACATGCATTACACTAGGTTCATCGAGAGGTGTTGTCCAACTCAATATGATAGAGATGTAACTTAATATAGTATTGTGTAAATAAAAATAAAAATAACCTTACTTTAAATAAAAAGTACCTTGTCTCCAGAGACTTGAACCTGAGTAGTTGGGAAAACAAATTATTCACTCAATCAGCTCAAGCTAAGATACTTTGATGCATCAAAGTATTTTAGCTTAAAAAATAACTTTTTACTCGCTCAAAATAAAATTACCCTAAGCTAAAATAAAAATAACTTTGAACTAAAATAACAATGTAAATTTGACTTGGTCAAGTTGTTGGTGATTTTTGAGCTCAAGGTTTATGTGAACCCATAATATTGACCCATGGTATTCATGTCAAATATAGTATATTTAAAGGGGGAAATTAGACTAGCTTACATCCATATTAACTCGGGGCCTACCAACCACTAAGAATGATCAAATCTCTTAAGATACAAAACTATTTTAGACTGAAAAGGGATTTGATCCCTCTTAGTGCTTCACATGCATCACACAAATAGACATACCAGTTAGATTGTATAAAGTGTCTAAGATTACAAATAAATAAATGTGTTGTTGTCTTTAGGAAGGCAAAGCCCCCTAGGAGCAACATTAGCAAGGCTAAGTTTGAAGCCCTCAAATCCCTGAACAATAACAAGGATATTGTGGTCCTCAAAGCTGACAAAAGAGGGGATGTTGTAATCCTTAATAAGGAGGATTATCATCAGAAAATGTTGGACCATATTTGTAACAGTGGTAGCTATAAAAGCATTAAAACAATCCCCTGAAGAAGGTCTCTCGAATGGTTTCCCTAGCTATTAAATCTAGGAAAACTGTGGGTTCCTTTTGCCACAAGCTTATGGACAGTAGCCCCATCACACCTCGAATCTATGGTCTTCCAAATATTCATAAAGAAGGAGCACCCCTAAGGCCAATTGCCAATACCATAGGTGGTCCAACCTACCTCCTTGCAAAATACCTTGCCTTTAAGCTTAGACCCCTTGTTGGCCTTACGAAGTCATTCATAAAAGATTTTGTGTCCTTTGTCAACGAACTTAAAGACATCAAATTTTACCCTGAAGACATTCTTCTGAGTGTTGATGTGGTTTCCCTTTATAGTTGCATTCCTATAAGGGAGGCCATTGAGGTCATCAATGTTGGGTTGTGTTATATTCTTTCCACATAGTTAACAGGGGGTTTGAGGGGTACCCGTAACCCCACTTTATGGTGTCCGGGGAAGCGCCCCAGAAAATTTTGGTTTTGGACCCTATGTTAGGTTGGGCGGACCCACCTATGGTTTTGTGCATGATTTTCGCACATGTTTTTTGGATGTGATGGTTTTCGGTCCATGGTTTTGG
>APFE030710280.1:21474-39178 GCA_000404065.3 Pinus taeda | reverse complement strand
TATCCTATATGCCCCAGCGTTGTGCACAACTGTTTCACACTTCTTGGTGCCTCCAAATTGATGATGACTGTGATCTTAGCAGGATCTACCATTAAGCATTGTTTACATACTAGATGTCTCAGCAGGATCCCAAAAGGAACACAAAATAATAATTTCTTCAAATTGAGCACGATATGATACCTCTGGCATGTGTTCAGCATCAATCATAAGCTAGCTACATGGCGCTTTACCAGCCCAAACACTGTCCAATCATCAAATTATACCTTCATAAACTTATGAATGAAATCCTTGAATGCCGCAATGATTACATGCGAAACTATTGTCGATGCATTCTTCAGTCCAAACGACATCACAGTATACTGAAAGCACCCCCATTCAGTCATAAAGGTCATCTTGCTTCTATCCTCAGGCATGATCTTGATCTAATGGTACCCCGAGAACCCATCAGTGAATGAATATGCTTCCTGGCCACCAACATTATCCAACACTTCATCGATGAAAGGAGTTGGAAAGGGATCTACACGCAGACGTCATTCAACTTCCTGAGGTCTACGCATATCCTTACTTCATCCTTTTTATTCTTTTCCTGAACCACTATTGGGCTCACCCAATCAAATTCTTCGACCGGTTCAATAATTTCTGCGACAAGCATTTTATCCAACTCTAAGGGGATCTTCTCTTTATACTTGGGGTTGAGGCGATAAGGGCTTTGATTAATCGGCTTCATGTCTGGTTTCAATGTGATATTCATGACTCCCAAGTCCTCTATTATCCCTTTGAAATATGAAAACTTCGTAGGGAACAAGTCTTGATATTCGCGGATCAATTCAAAGAACTTATTGACTATTGCATCATCCCAGTGGTCCCCAATTTTTGTAAAATTTTGGCTCCACATCTGTCCCAATGTTCACTTGTCTTGTTTTTAGCGGTGTGTTGATATATGGATTCTCAATTTACGGTCCTTCAACTTCACGTGACCTTCAGTCTCTGGGATATTAATGTTCCTCAAGTCTTCATCGCCTTCCTCAACAGTCACATTATAACACTCCAGCACGTAGCGCAGCTAGGTAGTCCAATCTAATTGAATTATGTCCAAGGGATCCTGTGGTATTCTAAAGATCGATGCCTTGACTTCCTGCAATGCTTCATCAATACATTTAAATCCATCCTCGAAAGTAAATGTCATCAAAAACCCTTGATTCAAAACGTCCCATTCTTTAGTGCCATGGCAGAGCTCCGTCTCTAAGTACTAATTCATCGGTATAACATCCAAAGTATGACAAACAGATGCACCCATTCAGGCTCAGGCTCTACTCCATAGACCTTGGTCCATTTGGCTAGGTGATCGAGCGGGTCATCCCTCCCATCATATTTCTCTGTGAGATGCACTTGTGGGTGACCAAACCACAATCTCATCCTCTTTCTGTATATGTGCCAATCATCAAAACTTTCCTTATGCGTACCCCACCATATCGGAGGCGTAGCTCGCAGCACCCAATCCAAGGCCTAGTAGCGATGCTTCTCTGGCACTTCCCTGTTAAATGTATCCAAAAATTTGTCAATGTCAGTTAAACCATCATAGTAAGGCAGATTCCTTACCACCGATGATACACAAAGCAGGGACGTGGTCATCATATTACGTACTTCATGTAGTCGGTTATGCTAGTGTTCCAACTCCTCATCTAAATCTGAAGTGTGGGAGATTTCGCAGTCCCATGCAATATGTCCATCTACTATCAGATTCACCCTATCCTGATCTCACGCTGTTATCTTATAAACCTGGTCCAAGTTATCGTCACTTTCATAATCGCGGATCAGTTCAATATAGCATGGTCCTTCTACAGGGTCCAGGGGCACTACTACGTGGAGCGATTTCTTCTCAAATATGATCTTCCACCTCTTCAAATTGATTACCCCATTCATGTTAGTGGCCCAATCGATCCCAAGGAGAGCAGGGTAGGGATTGCCGTCATCCATTATCTCTATCACTTCGAAGTTAGCCAAGGTATCCAATCATCAAATTATACCTTCATAAACTTATGAATGAAATCCTTGAATGCCGCAATGATTACATGCGAAACTATTGTCGATGCATTCTTCTGTCCAAACGACATCACAGTATACTGAAAGCACCCCCATTCAGTCATAAAGGTCATCTTGCTTCTATCCTCAGGCATGATCTTGATCTAATGGTACCCCGAGAACCCATTAGTGAATGAATATGCTTCCTGGCCACCAACATTATCCAACACTTCATCGATGAAAGGAGTTGGAAAGGGATCTACACGCAGACGTCATTCAACTTCCTGAGGTCTACGCATATCCTTACTTCATCCTTTTTATTCTTTTCCTGAACCACTATTGGGCTCACCCAATCAAATTCTTCGACCGGTTCAATAATTTCTGCGACAAGCATTTTATCCAACTCTAAGGGGATCTTCTCTTTATACTTGGGGTTGAGGCGATAAGGGCTTTGATTAATCGGCTTCATGTCTGGTTTCAATGTGATATTCATGACTCCCAAGTCCTCTATTATCCCTTTGAAATATGAAAACTTCGTAGGGAACAAGTCTTGATATTCGCGGATCAATTCAAAGAACTTATTGACTATTGCATCATCCCAGTGGTCCCCAATTTTTGTAAAATTTTGGCTCCACATCTGTCCCAATGTTCACTTGTCTTGTTTTTAGCGGTGTGTTGATATATGGATTCTCAATTTACGGTCCTTCAACTTCACGTGACCTTCAGTCTCTGGGATATTAATGTTCCTCAAGTCTTCATCGCCTTCCTCAACAGTCACATTATAACACTCCAGCACGTAGCGCAGCTAGGTAGTCCAATCTAATTGAATTATGTCCAAGGGATCCTGTGGTATTCTAAAGATCGATGCCTTGACTTCCTGCAATGCTTCATCAATACATTTAAATCCATCCTCGAAAGTAAATGTTATCAAAAACCCTTGATTCAAAACGTCCCATTCTTTAGTGCCATGGCAGAGCTCCGTCTCTAAGTACTAATTCATCGGTATAACATCCAAAGTATGACAAACAGATGCACCCATTCAGGCTCAGGCTCTACTCCATAGACCTTGGTCCATTTGGCTAGGTGATCGAGCGGGTCATCTCTCCCATCATATTTCTCTGTGAGATGCACTTGTGGGTGACCAAACCACAATCTCATCCTCTTTCTGTATATGTGCCAATCATCAAAACTTTCCTTATGCGTACCCCACCATATCGGAGGCGTAGCTCGCAGCACCCAATCCAAGGCCTAGTAGCGATGCTTCTCTGGCACTTCCCTGTTAAATGTATCCAAAAATTTGTCAATGTCAGTTAAACCATCATAGTAAGGCAGATTCCTTACCACCGATGATACACAAAGCAGGGACGTGGTCATCATATTACGTACTTCATGTAGTCGGTTATGCTAGTGTTCCAACTCCTCATCTAAATCTGAAGTGTGGGAGATTTCGCAGTCCCATGCAATATGTCCATCTACTATCAGATTCACCCAATCCTGATCTCACGCTGTTATCTTATAAACCTGGTCCAAGTTATCGTCACTTTCATAATCGCGGATCAGTTCAATATAGCATGGTCCTTCTACAGGGTCCAGGGGCACTACTACGTGGAGCGATTTCTTCTCAAATATGATCTTCCACCTCTTCAAATTGATTACCCCATTCATGTTAGTGGCCCAATCGATCCCAAGGAGAGCAGGGTAGGGATTGCCGTCATCCATTATCTCTATCACTTCGAAGTTAGCCAATGCACTTTCGCCCTCAATATCCACTATCACTTCCTGTAATCTTCCCATGGGAATGATTTTATACTGATTTTCCATCCTTAACTGAATCGGAGACCATTGCAGCGCAGGTCTCCCCATCCTTTCCCATGTCCATTTAGGCAGAACATTCACATCTGACCCTAGATCTAGAATTACTTGATGCATCTCATATTCTCCTATTTGCGCAATAAGCCTCATCTCACGCCCCGTTCTTGGCCTATTCTTACCAATCTTCCTAACTATGTGCGGTCCATCAAGAGAATTTTCTTTCCCGATACACTTATTTATCAGTTCCTTTAGTCCTTTTACAACCTTGCTCTCATGCAAGAGCTTCATACAGGTATCCAAGAAAGTAGTAAGCATGGAAGGGTCCATCTCTTCAGTTGGCTTATCCTGACTTCCTGAGGTAAAGGCCTCAACAAAGCTTTTCTTCACTTCCATAAATGTTTCCCGTGTGTGCTTCAGATCAAATTCGACCTCCTTTTCTGGAGCTTTGTGGACCCATTCACTTTCTTCAGGCTACTTCTCCTTATCTTTGTGATTCGTCATCCCACTCCGTAGCACAATATTTACCTTGGGATCCTCTTCACGAGGGTTAGCCCTCATCATCTGCAGGTTTTGGGTCAGCTGCGCCCCCTTTTCACGTATCTTAGCTAGAAATACCGCGCAATATTCATTTGTGCGGTCAAACTAAGTACAATATCGGCATGACATATGCATCAAATTTGGGCAGTCTCGCACGTAGTGTCCTGGTCCTCCACAGTTGTAATAAATGACCTGTCCTTGATCTCTACCAGGTTCTCCTCCACCTTGGCCTCGTCCGCACCCCTGATATTTGCCTTGCGCTCCCCCAACACCTTGGTCTGGAGGCCGGCTTTCTCCGTGCACCCAATATGCGAGCGTTATATCCATCATTAACTCGTAACTATGATAATTGCACTCATCATGACCCACTGATTTACAGAAGTTGCAGAAGAGTTGTTGCGATGTCTGTACAAATTTCTGCAGCAAATGGCAATAAAAAATCATATGTTTTCCAGCTACTTGACAGATAGCACACCATAGTGTGGGCTCTGCACTTGGCCTCGCTTGAGCATCCGGTCTCAGAGGTATTGGTCCTCCTGCTACAACATAATTCGTGAAGACTGGGCAATGATCTTTGTCATGCCCCTGGATTTTGCATTTCAGGCACCAAACTTCTTCGCGCACCTATGGCCAAACTGTTCTATCGTTCTTCAGACTCTGCATTTCTAGGAAAAGGTTTTGTAACTGCGCATGAATCTCTTGAACCCCCAAATTATGATCTTGCATCAATGTCTCATGCAATCTCATCAGAATCTCCAGAGATTCCGCCTGGGTCCCAATCTTTTGTTGTGATAGCACAACCCTTAGATGAGGTAGGAGCGAAGCCACAAACCATTCACGATGCTTCCCATTAGTCAGATTCATGTTAGCTTCACAGATATTGCATTTCAATCTCTGATCTAGCTCCCAGGGTCTCTCACCAGGCCTCATCGTTATTTCGTCAAATCCAACGATTGATTATGCTTCAGACTTAGGCCTACTGAATTCCTTATTCAGCGTGGTCTGAATATTTGCCAATGCAGACGTCGAGTTATCAGTGTAGTACTTAATGTACCGCGTTAGTGCGCATTCCTGCAAATCACTAACCAATTTTTCTTTCTTAATATGATCATCTGTGATACCCTGAGCTTCCCATACAACCTTCACTACTAACCAAAACTCATCCGGATCCTTATTTCCCAAGCCCTTGAACACATGTATCTTTACTGGGTTCGCCATACTGAATGGTGGCAGAGGTGGTGGTGGTGTAGGTGAAGGTGTATGCGGTGGAGGTGAAGATGGAGGCGGTGTGGGTGAATGGGGTATTCGAGGGAACCCTTGTTTTATCAACTTAACGACGCTCTGCAGAGAAGCCTGTGCTGCTTCCTCGTTGTCACTCAGAGGAAGTTCAATAAGTGGGTTATATTCAGAGTCTGTTTTCCCTTTGTTCCTGAATGTCTTTCCACTTCCCATAGCCCCAAACATCAAGGTAGTTTCATAATCTGCTTTTCACACAATAACATCTTCATCCAATCATTTAAAGACCTTAAATACTTACCTCACGACCCCTTGAAGAAGCGGCGCTCCGCTTCACAGTCGCTGACCGAGGTATTGACCATGAACTATGTCACGAACCCTCCTACAATATGATCGAGCCAATGATCAACAACGTGTGCAATCTTATCTTTAGAGGCTTCTAATCTCCACACTAATTCTAGGGTCCAGACTATTGGACCGTCAAGCCTCCACCTTCTTTGGTCATCTGCCAATTTCACGATCCACTCATATAATTCAATCGGGAAGGAACAAATGAAGATTTCTTGTATCTCTGTGTACAGATATTTGTCCAACCACTGTTCTTTCTTCAATCGCGGCTTCCTATTCTCTCATGCCGTGAATTCGTGGATATTTCTACCCAACCAGTCTTTGATCTCCTTCTTAGTTGGATTCCAATGATGCGGCATCACACATATTTTTATGCAGATCATGTCCTAACAATGGAACCATTTGTTGGCTTGATGGGCCTTGACCCAAGTTCAACGTTAATTAACCAAGAAAATCCCTACACTACTGGCCCTTTCGGCATCAACTTGTGGAGCGCGGATTGAAGTCTCACCCGAAGTAGTATAGGGGGATGCAGGAACCAAGTTTCCACACCCTGAGATGGTAGTGTTGTCTCTTTATACCCTAACCCTTCCTTCACGCAGATCGATAAGCCTTTTATGGCTTATCAATATACTTCCGTTAGTTGTCCTCTAGACCTCTGCGAAGGTCTATGACTATCTTTCATGTACCTTAAATAGGTGATCCAGACACTTACACACCTTTATAATTACTCTTATTACTGTATTTACCTCGATTAACTTAAGTAGTGGATAACTTCAATATGAATTATGATTATATTCGCATAAACAGATATTCTTAATTGCGTTCATATAATAAAGTAAAACACATAGATTCACGCGTCAACACAACATTAAATCATAAACCTAGTATTAAAATAACATAATTGCATGCAGTTATAACAAAAGTAAAATAGGTCATACATAGGTAATTCTAGAATAATTCTCTTTATTGTTGTTTAGATCGCTCTTACAAACTCTAACTACCCTATGCACATAGCTGCAGGGGTCCGCGCATTCAGTTATGGATTTCTACCCCAGACCTCTGCGCACTTAGTTACAGAGCCTCTCTCCTACATTAAGACGCTTCACTCTTAGCCCTCACAGAACCATTACATCAATGACTCTTCAAAATATATCTGAACTGAACTACCAAAACTGCCTTAGACTCTTCTAAGATTTCCCTTTTTATACATTCCCATGGTCCGCAAACCAAGGGTGGATCTCATAAATCTAACACAAGTTACATAAACTAAGGGTGGAAACTCTTGATGACTCTTTACATCTTCACACTCCGCGACCACAAAATGCGAAGAATTTACATTCTTTATACAAAACTTGGGCCTTTAGCCGCAAAAATCGGGCTTTTAACTCCAAAATTGACCCTAGGAGACCTGTTCCCAACACTCCTCTACCTTCATCCATTGCACTCCAAATCCAGCCTCCATAAGAAACGTCATTGTCCAATGGTGTATCATAGATGAAGGTGCCTCCACCTCTGTGATGGTTACTAGTGTTTGGAAGTGGATTGGTTCCCTGGACCTGTCCCTGTTCACCATCACTCTCCATGCTTGGGACAATCATCCCTCACAACCCCTTGACTTATATCAAAACTATCCTATCATTGTTGTCGGCAAGACTGTCTCTATTGACAATGAGGTCATTGATGCCCCATTACATTACAAAATCATTTTTGGTCATAGTTATACCTATGTTATGTTAGTTTTCGCATCTGCATTCACCGTAAGATGTGCTTCCCTCATAATGGAAAGATCATCACTATTGATCAGCTAACGTACTATCATCCCAAATATCAGACTTCACATCAATCCAATATCTCATCAATGACTGACAATCAAATTGTCTCATTCCTCACCAATTTCTCTCCTGGAGTCTACGAATATTCCATCTTGCTTTTTCTTATTACGGTCCACCACCTACTCCTTCTGAGCCTAGCTCATCCATTTTTTGAATGCTTCAAGCATCATAGACTGCTCACAAGCAATATGGTATGCCTTCACAAAAACCAACACCTCTAGAGCCTGCTATTCCCAACTCAACCTAGCCTTTTGGTACTACTCCTCAAGTACCATTTCCTTCTACTAGTATCTCTCCTAATCCCTTTCAGCATGGAATTTTCCCCCCAGGTCTTAACCATCTCAGAGCAGTTCCCCTAGGTCATTACCATTATGGTTAGATATTGTTTTTATTTACACCCCCATGAGTTTATTCTACATCTGTCATGACTACATTGAGTTTACCTAACATTACCTTGGGTATCCTAGTCTGGTACATTGATCCTTTTGCAAACACTCCCCCAGATCAACTCAAACCTTACAATACTTTGACCATCGTTCTTCGTGTTGTTCCTACCCCTTCCTTTGATTTAGTTCAATAATAAACTCAACAATAACCCACTCTTGTTTTGAAAGCATTTGGTGAGGGGGGAAAATCCTAGAAAAAGGCACCAAAGAAAAGGCACCCAAAACAACTCCATATCCTCCTAAGCCACCGAAGCCTATTCCTCCATGCGCTTTCTGTGATGTTGTTTGTCATGCCACCAATAATTGTCCTGAGCTCCCTCATATCAAGAATTGTTTCTCTAATATCTTCCATGATTCTAACATTCCTCAGGTCCAGGTCATCTTACCTAGGTCATCTAAGAAGAATAGATCATTATACATTAATCACCCCTATGCTTTGTGTGATAATTATGGCCATTATTCTCATTGTTGTCCCCGTCTCAAATAATTTTCTGATAGAATTCATGTGCTTCACGAATTAGAGGTCGCTCGTAGTGAATCCACTTCTCTCTACCTGCGGGTTTTGGTCCCACTCCTACAATAGAGTAGGAGTTCTATCAACCACCCACTATGATCTCTACCCCTGATGTCATGATGATGGATAATACCGCTCATATTCTCTACCTATCGTCATCCATGAGATCGATGTATTAGAACTCTCTAGATGTCTCCTATTAATATTTTGTTGAACCTTCTTCGATGAACACTTTGGTCTCAACATCGGTAGATTTCCCATCTACTAGTCATATGTCTCCCAACGTCGACGATGCGTATGTGAACCTTGTCTCTCCTGAAGATGCCTAAGTTAGTTCCTCTTCAGCATGTAGTCTATCTCCCTCCCATCCCCCCATCTTCCATTCTGATGAATACATCATGGAAGCCATGACCACCCATGAGTATCCTTGGGATGATATGCACCATTATGCGTACTTCCTTCCGCATTAAACCCATGATCAATATGATATGGAGTCAAAATAATTCATTCATGGTGAATTTGATTGGTTTGAAAATACGATTCCTACACCAGATGCTTTTGAAGAAGGAATATGGATAACTTTTTCCCTACCATCAAAATTAACATTTCGAATAAAATAGGGATCGAAGAAAATATCATTTTGGGGGCACAATGCACCCCCAAAGAAATCAATGCTTACATCAAGTTATTTCAATAATTTCGTGATGTTCTCACCTCGTCTTATTATGAAATTCCAAGACTTGATCCTTCCATTATTGAACATCACATTTACACTTGGCCTAATGTCATCCCTTTTCGCCAAAAGCAAAGGCCTATCCATACTTCCAAATGTGAAGCTATCAAAGCTAAAATCGATAAGCTCAAGCAGGCTAGTTTCATCTATCCCATTGAATACACCATATGTGTATCCAATCATGTTCTCATTCTTAAGAAAAAGGCACCCTTCATGTCTACATAGACTTTTGTGATCTGAACAAAGCTTGTCCAAAAGAAAACTTCCCACACCATTTATAGACCAAGCCATCGATGAGTGTGCGGGGCATGTTATAAAATTATATATTACAGAGCAATAAAACACATAAAATATTGTAAAAACACAAACACATAAAATGCATAAAACAAGAGAGAGACATAGATAAACGTGGTTCACCCAATTTGGACTACATCCATGGAGAAACAACCAGTCCTTCCTTTTATATTATCCAACAAAATGAAGAGATACAACCTATGGCTGATCCCCTGTAATTTCCTCTTCGCTCTTACACAATGTCCTCTCTCTTTCTCGCCCAGAATACACATATCTTCATCCACAATACAATTCCCTCATATATAACGAGGGGTTGCCTTCTAGGGAAAAAAACCCTAAATTAAACATAACTTCTACTGTTAAATCATCCACCTAATGAATGGCCCAGATTGACTGTGAAATGAAAATATTTTACATGGAAATTTTACATCTATTTTTTTAGCTTTAGGGGCAGTGCCCCCAACCCCACCAAGGGGAGGCTCATAAAAATTGTCGTCGCCTCCCCTAGTGACAAAAAAATGGGCGGAATTTCCGCCCCATTATGAACCAGGGTCCAATGTGGCAATACCTCTGAATAAAGAAGATAATCAGGCTCCACACCCAACAATCTCCCACTTTGAGACTGATTATATCAACTCCACTGTTGCTTCATTTGTTGGACAATGACTCCACTTTGGACCTAGTTGTTTTTCATCTTCATCATCATACTTGAAGACCAATTGAAACCGAGAAAAATCTCAGTTTCTCCGTGGTTACAACTTTTGTTAACATATTTGCAAGATTCTGGCTAGTGTGTATCTTTTACAGCTTCAATTGTCCATCTTCCAACACTGACCATAGAAATGGTACCTTTTACAACTTCACATCTTCCCACCAAATATCTGCTTTACCTTTGAGATTGAAAGTGGTTATATTTTCTTTCATATTTTCTGAATAATCGTGCAACAAAAGAATTTCTTCATACCAAGAAAACTTGCTTCTGCATCCTGTGATGTCTTCATCTCTTCATCAAAGGTAGGTGGCTTTAACTTATTAAACTCATCCGGAAAGTATCCCATATCACTTCTCCTATAAGGATGATAGCGATGATGATCATGATGCATGTATGAGCCAGAACTGGAATAGTACCCGCGTCGATCACCTCTCCTATCCTTAGTGTCCAACAACATGCCATCTTTGATCATGTGAGATCTATCTGACTTCTGTCTACTAGGATACTTATTGCATATTCCCCATTAGTTCTATCCTCAAGTCCATGGCTTATCCGAAGTGATCTCTGTCGTTGCAAACATGACAAACTCTGAAATAGTATCACATTCACCTCTGCTTGTTTCTCTTGTGCCTGCATGATTTTCTCATTGTCTGCTTTGCAACTCCTTATTTATTCCTTCAGGCTTCTCAATGTGTCTACCAAGTCAGAAGAGTGCCCCACACCATGCTGCCCATCTGATGTATAGGGAGATTCTATGTAGTCTACCACCTTGCTAGCCATCTGATCTCTTTCCTGCAAGGCATACTATGTCAGCTAAACCAAATCACAATTAACCAATTTACCATAGCATAATTCTAGGAGGATACATTGTCTGCAAGATCATCAAATCAATGTAATACATGTATAACATAATCCTAATATCATATAGACATATATGGAATAAGTGCATGAACACATAAATATCATTCTAGTTAGGGTCCAGTCATCAATGCAAGGCCATATCCACAATGCATGCTATGACCTCATGCATGACAACAACCATTACTCCATTGCACACATATCCACATGAAACTATCAACATGCATAATCAATGCCTAATCAGCTACACATACGTATGAACGCATGTAGGCGAGCATAAGCGATTAATTCTTGTAATCAACCTACAATACTAATACATATAATCAAAACATTCAAGAATGCACCTGACATACAAGGATGTAGTCAAGTGACATATAATCAACACGTAAGTGAGATATAACCATATGCAACCAGTCATATACTTCTGACGTTGCATCCCACAAAATCACACCAAGTTCCTCATGACAACCTTACTACAATCATGATCAACATGACGCAATGCAACAAGCACATGGAATGCAAGTGTAAGAGAAACACATGCATTCATGACCAACACATTCACCCAAGGAGAGTGAAACTTGGCTCTGATACAAATCTGCAACACCCCCTCCTCCTAGGTCCACCTAATCAATTGGCTAGTCGGGGTAAACATGCGACAAGAGAGGATGCTATAAGGGATTCAACTTCCTTGGTGACCTTAAGGAAATGGAACCAAAGAAACATATCAAACAAACCCATCTACATCAAGAACAACACCCTCAAGAGACATGTTAGCCACTCAAACATCATGTCCTTGAGTCCCACCGATGATTTAAGTGTATTATCCCTTGGTCGTTATCATGCTATAGGCAAGACAACAACCAAAAGGAAAAGTCACTCTCACAGGCATGTGTGCTAATGTCTCCGAGACTTGAGCCGCTTTTCTAGCTCAGAATACCGACCTTTGCCCAAAATTTGTTATAACCTTCAGAATACATCAAATACATGATGACAATAAAAACAAATAAAAAATAAACCTCAGGACTAGGCCTGAGCATCCCCAACCGGGGCTGGCATTCCGTTAAACACTTGGCATCAATGCAATCCACAGGCTTAGGATACAAAAAAGAGAAAAAATGGCTGAAATAACTTATGAAACATAACCAGAAGGATCACCTCCTTCTCCATTGAACTATTATATCATCAATTAGGTCTTGCATCCATCCATTTAACAATTACAAGCAAATACATGAAATAACCATGACATGAACTAGTCATTTAACCATGCTTATAACTAGCATAAAACCATATAAATATCATAGATATGGTAGCCATTAAATCCACATATAAAGCAATGCAAAAGTAAGAGAACTTAGCTTTTATTAGTCACAGGTAAATCTGACCAGGTCCAGGACTTCCACATACCACTCGACCGTAGACATGGCTGAACCAAATCTCTCTTTTAGCCAATCACCTCCATTGCATATTCCAAGAATGAATGTGGGATCTCATAGAACAACCAAGGGAATCCGGAGGTTAAACCACCTCCACCCTCACCAAACCGTGATCACACCAAAACCAGTGCTCCGATCACAATCCAAGGCCAGATTACTATGCCCTAAATTGAGACTTCTCCCTCAGGCTTTATCGTGTATCCTGCCAAAACTGGTCAAGGGATTCCTAGGCCTTTGGGAATGAAACTTGAGACCACCTCCACCCCGGATTCCGAAATCCATCTGGAAAACCAAAACTCAAAACTGAGATAAACATCCCAACATACCATGGCATCTGGAAAAAGGAAAGGTTAGGATGAAAACCATTGTCATAACACGACAAAACCATGCCACCAACATCAAGAGAACCATAAACCAACATGCAAAGCCATGTGTGTCCAAACCACCTAGGAAACCACACATGCAAAAGGTTACCTGCAAGTATTCCTGCTAAAGCTGCCTGATCCTGGTTTCCTTCCTTGATCCTCGCTTTCCTTCCTTTACCTTTTCTTTCTTTTTCTTCCTTGATCCAAAGCTAGAGTGCTCCAAGAAAACTCTAAGTGACCAAGAGTGAGAGAGAGAGAGAGAATAATGAGATAGCTCCAAACTTGAACTAACAAAGAGCTTACACCGACTAAGATTGAGCAAAAAACATGACAACTGATCCTCATAAGCCTTTTTATCAATGAGGCCTTTAATTTCTTCATTTTTCATTATTTTCCTTCAGTTTCCTCCTCACATGCAACATGTGACCTTTGACCTTACTTTTCTCCTAATTTCCATTATTTTCATAAATAAATGTTCCAAAAATACCTTTTAATGCCTTTTTCTTAGCCTTTGCCAATTTCCTTAGCCAAAAACACACATTGAGTGATGGCCACTAAGATATCTTTGCCCAACATTCAACTTGGAATGAGTGTCCCTTAACCATGGTCTTATTTTTCCTTTATTAACTTTTATTACATGAAATTTTCACTAGGGATGTTACAACATCCCATGCCATTGATGGTATCATTGGAACCATTTCAAAACCTCAAATTCAACCATATGTTCTAGCTCTGATGAGTTATGGTCAACCCCAGGGAGGGACCATTTCCTCTTACATCTATCCCTGCCCCAATCTCCCACATAGAAAATCTTATCTAGGTCCCAACACATCATATACATATCCCCATCCGCATCAACAGATGTCAGGGCCAGATGTTTCACCCATTTTTTATCCTAATATTCCCCATCTCCTTATTATATGTATGCACTGCCTAGCTCTCTAGCCCTGTCGACCTCAACACCCTCGCCCCCCATGCCTCCTCCACCTCTCCCACAACAACAATATCCTCCACAAGGTCAAGTTTATGCTCAGGAGAGCGTGGCCGATCCCGCTAGCCCCATAAAAAGGAAAAAGGGGAAAAGTAACCAGAACTAGGCATCTCAAGGTAATCAAGGTAGTCAGGGTCCACCACCTATTGCACCTCAAGGAAACTAGCCTAATCCCCCAACCCAACAACATGGCGAACAACGCAAGAAAGACAAGGGTCTTAGTACGAACAAACCTTGTGCCTATTGTGACATTTATGGCTATTATACTCATGAGTGCCCCCTTTTACCTCAGATGCGTCAAGTATGGGAAGCTCAAGCAACTGCTTCTAGAGGATCATAATCCATATCTCCTCCTCCACCTCCTGCTTCATCTCAACTAGTTATTCTTCCCAATCCTTTTCCTCACCAAGGATATCTTAATGCTCAACCTACACATCGTCATGCAGATCCCACAGCTCCACCATCTGGTCACAATGATTATCATATTCTTATGATGAATTCTAACGAGGTCAATACCGAGCAATTCAACCTTTAGACTTGATCGTGCTAATATGACAAGCCACCCACTAATTCAACGACTGAGTCCCAACCCCAAGTTTCCACTAAGCCTCTGTTGTCATCCAATGGTACCTTACATGTCACTCCACCTAATGTAGAGGTTATTCCCAAGATCCCCAAAGCTCCATTACGTAAAAAATTTTCTTATAATAAATCTGCCCATACCTATAGCATAGTAGATGAATTGGAACAATCTCCTGCTTCCATGTCAAGGTTGGAAGTCCTCCAGATGTGCCCATCCCAACGGAAAGGTCTACTCTCTACTTTGGGTGATGTGGATTCTCATGATGATCGTATGATTTTCTTTGACGTTAAAAAGTCAGAACATCCTCCTTGTTGGCTTGATGGGCCTTGACCCATGTTCAACATTAATTAGCCAAGCAAACCCCTACACTAGTGGCCCTTTCAGCATCAATCCACGGAGCATGAACTGAAGTCTCACCCGAAGCAGTATGTGGGGATGCAGGAACCAAGTTTCTACACCTTGAGATGGCAGTGATGTTGCTTTATACCCTAACCCTTCCTTCATGCAGATCAATAAGCCTTTTAGGGCTTATCAATATACCTCCTTTAGTTGTCCTCTGGACCTCTGCGAAGGTCTATGACTATCTTTCGCGGACCCTAAATAGGTGATCCAGACACTTACGCACCTCTGTAATTACTCTTACAGCTATATTTACCACGATTAGCTTAAGTAGTGGATAACTTCAACATGCATTATGAACATCTTCGCGTAAATAGATATTCTTACTAACATTCATATAATAAAGTAAAACACATAGATTCACATATCAATACAACATTGTATCATAAACCCAGTATTTAACCTAACATAACACATGTAGTCATAATAGAAGTAAAATAGCTCATACACAGGTAATTCTAGAATATTTCTCTTTATTGATGTTCAGATCTCTCTTACAGACTCTAACTACCCTGTGCACATAGCTGTAGGGGTCCTCGCACTCAGCTGCAGCCTTCTACCCTAGGCCTTTGTGCGCTCAGTTATAGAGCCTCTCTCCTATGCTAAGACTCTTCATTCTTAGCCCTCATAGACCCATTACATCAATGACTCTTCAAAACATATCTGAACTGAACTACCAACCTGAATGAATATAACGAATTGATTTTGAGGATTTACTGCCTGGTCTGACATGGTATTAGAGCTAGTGCCATTTTTGGCTTCCCTCTACTTTGTAACTCCCTATTTTACCTATGCTCTACATTTTTTCGCAGGCTGACATCTCTGTCAAATCCCTACGAAATCTCATTCATTGTTGAAGTGCGTTACTGCATTGAAGGAGTCGATTGGAGCTAGCTGCTGCCTGGAGGTGCTGTGGAGTGAGATGGGGTCGAAAATCTTGGCGCTACTAGTGCCTCCACGTAGGAGGAAGGAAGGCCTAGACTTATGAATATAGAAATTATCCACAGAGGATTGGTAACTGATCACCATTTTAGTACATGTGCGCTACCTCTATTGTGTAATCCCACATTGCCTATTCTATCCATAGTAGTAATATCACGCTGTCTATTCTATCCATAGAATCGTATAGTTCCAAGACATATTCAGCTTGTCATTCACAATGATGAGGAGCTGAGCAAATTGTTGGGTGTTGTAACCATTGTCAATGGAGCAGTCCTTGGTACCAGAACCGAGACCTCGTTCTAGTGTATGATACACAGCGGCCTGGCAAACGTCCGAAGCGGTGAGAAAATGTATATGGATGGGATTGGCTAGAAGGATTCATGGTGAAAGGGCCTAAGCTTCCGTTCTCTGAAATATGTGCACCATTTAAGATCACCATTTTTTGATATATAATTGCCTCCTATGTACTTATTGGACTACTACTTTGAATATGTACTAATTTTTTTTGTGGGTTATGCAACTCTGATTGCTAGTCACAGTATATTCTAAATGAACCAGCATATTGCATATTTCCTTGGTGATGAAACTTCATATGGTGGATTTAAGGCTGTTGGTTTTAATACACTGTTGTTTTAATTATCCCTCATTATTTGTTTTTCAAAGTTAAACAGAGTTTGCCACCAGAAGTACAATTTTTTACAGTATATTGCGAGAAGTATTTTTTTACAGTACACAGATTTTACAATGCATGCAATCATATCCATTGTGGGAATAGTTCTCACTGGCAAGGAGAAATATCCTGAGTGGTCCCGGATGATAAAACACACTCTCATTTTCAATGAGTTGTGGAAAGGAGTGTGTATTGGAGACGGAGACAAAGAGCTAGAACAACCTACCTCACACAAAGAGTTCACCATTTGGGAAAATAAGAATAGCAAAGCCTATGCATTAATCGCAGCATCTGTAAGTGAAGAGGTGAGTCGCCATATTTTTCCATTTTCAACTGCTTTCAAAGCCTTACAAAAGCTGAAAGAACTCTATGACTCGCATTCTGCACTTGAATTTGTTCAACTCATGATTAAACTCTTCACTCTTGAATTACAAAATAATGATCCTCTTGCTCTTGCATCCAAAGTAAAATCTATAATGCATGATATCAAAGCCACTAAGGTTGAATTGGATATTCCTCTTATCGCTTTTCTCAAGGCACTTTATCCTATTTACTCCAATTATCTTGAGTGATTGCAAGCAAATGGAAATCTCAAAGACATTACCTTTGACTGTGTTGTGAAAAAAATTGTTGAAAGAGAGAAAGCTTTTGGAAAGAAGACAAACCCTGAATCTTCTGAAGAGGCTCTGTGCCTTGCTTATAAAGAAAAGAATCTCGCCCAATATTCTTCCAGAGGAAGAGGTGGTCAAAGAGGAAGAGGAAGATATTTAATAGGTAGGGGGGATGACACTCTCAAGGAGAAAATTCAGATTTGCACTAGATACGCTGCAAAAGAAATGGATCACATGATGCCTCTACATGCAAGTTATCTTGGGACAAAATTGAGCAGCAAAGAAACCAACATAAAGGTAAAACTAATGACACAGACAAAGGTAAAGCACTTGAATCCACTCATTATGTTGTGGCACAATGTA
>APFE030710265.1:74542-85785 GCA_000404065.3 Pinus taeda | reverse complement strand
CAGCACAGGCACCAGCATCTACATCGAGAGGGAAAGGGAAAGCTGTTGCATTTTCTCGCAAGAGGGGCAGAGGAAATAAATAGGATTAGACTTTCATTTTATTGTATATGACATTATGACATGATGAGATACATTATCATATTTTTTGTTGATATTTGAGGCTGAGTTGGGACCCAGGAGTCAGGACTTACTATTCAGGACATGATTCAATGTTATGTGTGATTTTAGCGCTAGAAATGATATTAAACATCTTATATATTAGTTTTTTTATCATATTTATGTGTCAATGTATTTATTTTATGTTCTAGATGGTTTAGATATTGAAAAAATCGAAAAAAAATGAAAAAAAATGAATATTTTTGTTCCAAATGCTTTTTTCCCGCTTTTTTCCGCTTTTTTCCCGATTTTTCCGATTTTTTCGTTTTTTTCCCCGCGCCGATTAAATCCCGCTCGCGCTTTTAACAACATTGCTGGGTAGAGTGAGGTAATCTCACTAAGCTTTTCTGCCAGTTTATTTCTCTGTAACTGGATTGCCAGGAGGGCATCCAAAGTTGTATTCAGAAAACTACTGCATAATAATAAAAACCCTCAGAACTGCTGCACCGGTTTTCCTGCATTGGATTTTTCCAGGGAGATTTGTCCAAAAAAGACTGTGTCACTTGTGTGTATCTTTCTCTATTGTTCTGTTCTTGTATTGGACAAATTAATTAATTGAGTGAAGGCTGCAGTTGTATTAGCTTTGATATTTGCTATAGGAAACAGTAAATAATTTGTTTCAGTTATTAACAAATAGGAGAAGTTTAATCAGTTGCTGCAGTAGTAGATTCGGGTAGGATTTCCAAATTTTCACACAAGAGAGCTGCTATCATATCACTGTCTCAAGTAACATCATCCATGTCACTGCAATAAGTGTCATCAATATCAAGAGTCTTCATTATCAAGGAAAATCATCAGTGTCAAGTTTTATCATTATTGTCATGTATCACAGGAGCAAGGTCACTGTCATCGTATATCTCACTGTCATCATATATCATACTGTCATCATATATCTCACTGTCATCATATATCAAAGTCACTGTCACCATTACTGTCATGATGGCACTGTCACAATTATACATCAAAGTCACTGTTATTTAACCAAGTCACTGTCATATACATTGAATTCACTGCCATATACATGTAGATCATTGCCATATCAAACAAGTTCACTGCCATGCATATCACTGTTATTAACTTTAGGTGTCATTTCCATAAAAACTGCTTTGACTTACTGTCACAGGTATCACTGCTATGTATATCATTGTCATCCATCACAAAAGTTACTACCATCCAATACACACATCACAGTCACAAGAACGTTTCCATTTATATTATAGATATAGAGACCTTCCATACATCACTGTTTTCCATACATCACAGATATAGATCACTACTGAATTAGGGCACATAGCATTGCCCACATTAGGCCGTGCAAATTTCTTAGAGGACCTCTGTATAGGTCACATAAAATACGCCATCAAGATATGCCATATAATCTTTACAACAAATCACATATAATTTGGAATGATCACAAAGAAAAGACTACTCATACTTACAAAGATAGTGCACATGTATCTACAGAGAAGAACCACATTTAACTCACTGAGATAGGCTGCATTAGAACAATTATAAAACAGAGAGATCCTACTGCATATGAACAAATGCTAGTTGCATTAAGTCGCATAGATTTATTGCATTAGGCCGCAATGTTTCTTAGAAGTGAGCTGCAGAGATTAGGTTATATTAGGCCACATAACCTCAAAGAGGATAGGCCGCAGAACAAAAGAGAATAGGCCATAGAAGATCACCGAACTAGGTCGCAGGAGATGCTTCAGATGTGCTGCAGAGAGAAGCCACAAAGAAGTCCAAATTGTATGGCTAAGTGTGGAAGATTGGCAGGTATTTATAGTTGTTCCAATGTGCCAAAGGACACGTCTATTTGGGGGCAGGCCGGCTTGATTTTGAGGCCAACTTATGGAGGGAAATCTTAAATTCAAATTTGCCCAATTTTAATAACTAAATATATTTTTCCTCGTGCCTTAATGAGTGCTTGCCCCAAATTGATTTGCCACATTAATTAATAACAATAATATTTTCCTTTGTCCAATTCAAATTCTTCTTTAGTGCAAGATGGGTTTTCCTTGGGGTAGCTTGGATTTTCTTTGGGGAAATTCATCCAAAAGCTGCCCAATTTTGAGCACTCCCCCACATAGCTTTCTTTGATGTTGATGGGAATATTTGAGAAAACTTTGTTGATTATCCGTTGATGCAAAATGGTGTTATTTTGAGGTCTTCTCCCTTGGCTCTTGTTTTGTGCTTTCAAGATTGGATGTGGATGTCAAGTCTCCTACGTGGGCCAAATTAGCAAATCGATCCATTTGAAGGGTAGACTCTACCATTTGGAAGGAGAATTGCATTTGAGTTAACTCCTCCCATTTTCTCCTTTAAAAATTTAGTAGTTAGTTATTAGTTCCTTTCTTTATATATCCTCTAGGAATTCTAGTAAGGTAATTAGTTTCAATTAAATGGTTAAGGTTGATTTTACTAATTGAAAGTTGATCCATTTTGGACCCCTTCCTTGTAGGGTCCCGGTCTCTATTTTCATTTGTATTAGAGAGGAGGCTATTGAGTCTTTCATAGCCTTGCCTCCTCTAATCCATTAAGAAAATAGGTGATTTAGACGAGGTCTTCTTATTGACCTGGTTAGTGCTAAGATTAAGCACTAGTCTTCTCCCATCAAGCACCAAATATTTGAAATTTCCAAAACTAATTATTTATTTTTATTTATATGAAATCTAATGAAAGTTCATTGAATATCATTAGATTAGATTTCACTTCAAGTCTAGTTGCTTTCAATTCAAGAATATTTACATGCTAGACAGACTTGTTTATTTCAATTAGGGTTTGTTTTAAGTACTTATTATTGAAAACCTAATTGAAGTAGTGCCCTTATTTTTGCTTTTAAACCTTATCTTTCTATATTTGGGCAATTTTATTTACTTTTGTGAATATGGAATTATCTTAGAATACTAGAAATCAGATTTACATTATAATATCATGTCTAGTTTCATTTCATCATATAAGATCTTAGTGCAGACTTGATCAATTATTACAAGTTAGAATTGGTTCTTTAAAATTTATTGAAAGTTCTAATTGTGATTTCACCTTAAGTTGTCATTTTAGTTCCTCAGTATTTCACTTAAGGA
Organism: Pinus taeda; assembly: GCA_000404065.3. Lineage (NCBI taxonomy): Eukaryota > Viridiplantae > Streptophyta > Pinopsida > Pinales > Pinaceae > Pinus > Pinus taeda. Next base: position 82,540 of record APFE030710265.1, on the reverse strand, counting down.
ATAATCTTATTAATTCAAGTAAATCCAAAATAACATCTCAAGCAATGTTATCAGAACTGGACTGAACATTGAATCGGACTGGAATCGAACAAAATCCGGAAACAAAACTAGACCACAAAACTGGTCTACCAGAAAATTCAAAATATGCGAATTTGAACATAATTATATATTCACGTGCATCCTTGTGAATCCAAACCATTATTCTCAGTTATGCAAAGTTTCTCGTGTATATAGCAAGGGTGCATATAACCAAAATATCACCAAATGCAATCTATATCTGAACCAAAATACATCAATAAAGAGGCTCTAAATGGCCTCTAGAGTCCACAATTGCATTAGTAGGGGCCTTGGGTTAAGTTTAGTGTTTTAACCTTTTTTATTTTGTTGGTTTTTAAAAAAAAATTGAAGTTACACAATCCCAATTACAGCTGTACAGTTCTGTACAGAACCAGCTGGTGTGGGCATTTATGGCTATTTCGGTACAGAACCAATCATTTTTGGTTTCCTTCCTTCAACCAAACTGGTATGACCTCGGAACTGGTCAGAGCAACCTGTTTTGCTGGATTTGGTCTAATTCTGATAAAATTGATCTGAAGACCATAAGTTGGATTCACCATTGATTCAAGTCTAATCTCATTACATAGATAATATCCCTCTTTAGACTTGCGTTAAGCATATTGGGAAGTATTTCATTGAATATATTGTAAATTCTTAATTGTGATCTAACCTTAAGTGTTCATTTCAAGTGCATAACTTATGTTTGGGTTGATTTCATTTTTATTGCAAATCTGGAAGTCACATCTTGATTCAATAAATCAGATTTGGCAATTGGATAAAGCAAGTCACACATTGGACTGGTCTTTATTTAAGCACAAATTGGAATTCATGTTGAATTTTTACATATTAAGATCAATTTGTGCTTTAATTCAAGCCTGCACCTCTCATAGTTTATCATTCACTTGAAGTCATTTTTAAAGCATAATTTGGGAGCAGTTCAAATGTCTTATTTCGTTACCAAATTCAAGCTTAACCTAAGTTGATTGCTTCAAGGATTTATTATTTACGTGGGTTTTTAATTAGTCTCTTACAAACATGGAAGTTTCTCCTGCATACTATCAAGTAGATTTTTGATTCCTCTCCTAATGCTTAGATTGTTAAGAAGATTGAGTGTGTGGTTTATTCACTAAGGCTCATATGTGGAAATTTGCCTTCATTGCACATAATAAACCAAATTCAGAACTTAAATTATACCAATAAGTGTTAGATACTCTATATGTTACATGCAACATCTTTTGTTGGATTTAATTATTCATCCTTAAAAATGAATCTTTTGTATCTCTTAGTTAACCATATTAAAGATTTGCTTGAGCTCTCATAAGAATCATTGTATAATTGAGGGCTACCGTCCTTGGCCTCTTTCGAGCCGGCCAAAAGTGAATAGGAGTTTGTATTGAGGTTACAGTGATAGAACTCCTATCTGCTACCCTAAGATTGCATGCGTGGATTGGGATTTTCCACTTAGATGCTAGTTTAGGTGGTAACAACATGAAAAGTATTTTCTAGAATTACTTATGCAGCTTAATAAGACGTCCATTGTTTTTTCTTTCGCTAAGATGATCATAATCAACCAGCTAATCTATAGACAACATATGGATGAACTATCCTTTGGATTTGAACTTGGGCATGAAGAAAGATAAAATACCTCTCTTAATTTATTGGTCCACTTAAGGGTTAGTATCTTCTTGCTGGAGCTATAATATCATGTGATTTTAGGGGCTGTACGATGCAATTTAATGTTTTGTGTCAATAGTATATACAGTGGCCAGCCAGTTCCATTCTTGTTTTCTGTTATTTGGGTCAATCGAGATGGTTTAAAGTTTTAACTTCATAATTGATGCATGTCTCGTCCCAGTCATTTGGATTGATTTCTGACATACATTTTGTGGCTCAATCCCTGTCACAATCTTATGACATTATCAGTACAGCTGTTATTGTCTATTGAAATTTCACTGTTGGTACGACTTTTATCTGTATATTGTAATTTCACACCATCCTATAACCTTCAACTGCTTAAATGTGGTGCCAAATATTTTCTACAGGCAAAAAAGATAAAATATGAAATGCTACCCTTAAATAAGCTTCTTCATTTTGTTCTTTCATAGCTATTTATTTAATTTTTTAACTAGCAGTGCAATACAAAATTTAAAACACTTCTCTTTGAATGCTTGCTTCAATTTTTAAAGTTTATTTGATTTTTAATTTGATTGTAGTAATTATAAGCAAAAGGGTCTCAATGGTGACATTATCTGTTTGATTCTGGGTGTCTATCTTTGTTAGAGATTAGACAAAGAAAACTGCCAATTATTTACAAGTGCTTTGTTCCATCCATAAAGGGATTCTCATTCTACTTGTATTGATGATGATAACAGGTGCTCTTGGAGGAGGAGCAGGACTTTTAGGTGGATATATTAGAGGCCATGGCATGGCTAAACTGTCAAGTGCATATGCTATTAATTTAGCTATTGTTACGTCATGTTTCTGTGGTAGGTTATTTCTGGTTGGAGCTATTTCTTTTGCATTCATCTCTTAAGAGGTTCTTCCTTTGGTCTTATTTTTTTGATGTGGTATAACTGTGACATACATGTTGAATGAGGAGGACAGATATTTGTTTCTCTTATGTTGTCTTGATATGTTATGCACTCTGCTTACAGATGCTTTCTTGAGATGTTAATGCTCTTTGGCTATTGGCAATAAATGTTGCTATATCACTACAATAACTAAATAAATAAGATAATCTCTGAAGTACTTGACAGATCAAAGTGGTTTGAGTTCTTATTCACTTGACTTTTGATTCCCTTCTTGATATAAAAAGGAAGAAGCTTTATTAGTTTGCAAACTTAGCATAGAGTACCACTAGTGTTAAGAATTGACAAGAGCGCGACGAGACAATTAAAGTGGCTGAAAAGGTGTATTCCATTGTATCGTAGATCCTATGATAGGAATTTATAATACATCAATTGACCTTCTAGATCTTCTAGATCTCACTTACAATTCATTAGTGGATCATGATAACACCTCATTAAGATAAGGATTACAACTCATGGTCTGGGACTTTGAGATTGTCTAGGGACTCACAGTCTAACATTCCCCCTCAATCACAAGTCTAAATAATTGTACAACACCTGTACCAATAACTTTTGTCATCTTTAATATGAACTGCTGAACTGAGCTTCAATGAAAATTTGCCTGAAAAACTGCATATATATATATATATATAAATATGGAAGTGAACAGCTGTTATGTCTGAACATTTCCGTTGAATGATTGTAGATTTTCTGTTGACTTTCTAAGGCTTTTTAAGATGACTTTCAGCCTCCCCAGAAACCGATTCTGGAGTATTTTCTGAAGTACTGTGGTAGGGCAATCTGATTTACCTCTCCACACGTCTACCTTGACCCACTACACAGGCAGTCCTGACTTCTCAAGCTACAATCTAAGCTCTGTTGCGATGCAAGGAGAATAAGGAATCTTGGCCTCATCATGGTGTGATCTGAATTAACTCACACACATATATATGTCCTGTGCGATAAGGTAAGCAATGGCATTGTTTCATAAGTTGCCTGGCATCAGTGAGAAAAGTACAGTAATGAAGAGCTAGAGAGTGTTTCATGACAACAAAACAATCACTGCTTAAGTCTTGTATTGCTGTGAGTCATGGAATAATATTGTGTGCGATGAAGGGAGAGCTAGTATGATTGGAAGCCTAACGCATCTCCTGTAATATGGTCTGAGCATTTTGCTTTTGGAGATCATTGATAATCTGTTTATAGTAGAGCAGGAACATCTCTGTGGTGAGAACAATTTGATTGTGTATCGGACTGCGCAGAAGAGCTAATCCCCTTGTCATCCCTGGCATGTTTGAACTATTGATGGCCTATCAAAAAGTTTTTTTTTTCAAAAAGAAAAAAACGAACTTCCTTCATTAAGGCCTGTCGAAAAGTTTGTAAAATGACTATTGAATATAAAGAAACCAGTCACGTATTATTATTACATTTCAAAGTCTGACATGATCTCTAATTTGGCGGAAGTCAGGTTTGATGGTATATCACAACTCTGGACATGCGAGCTAAGTAGTGTCCTTTTATTTTTATTTTCGTTGTCTGGTCACATGCATGGCAATTATGCCACGGAGAGATTGCGAAGTGTAAGCAGCATATGGACAGAGTAAAGATCGGTGTCAAGTCTTGCAAAATAGTGTGTTGGTAGGAGTGGTGTAATGAGCATTTCAACTCATAAGTTTGATCAGATATGTCTATCATATTAATTGTTTTTATTATTGTTAAATTTGTGGAATGGTTAATAGTTCCCAGCAACTGGTGCCAGAATCTGGTGATCTTTTGTAGAACCAGTGCCAAGTTCCTGTTAAATTGTAGAATGTGCCCAGAAACTGTGAGTTTGTCGAACATTTAATTTTATATATAGTTTATTAAAGTTTTGTGGGTTGTTGGAACTCATATCGATCCAAATTAAATTATGGAATAAGCATCACAATCAGGGTTCTGTAGCAAACAAATGCAGAGAGTCGAGACATGAAAAATCCTAATGTTGTGCTTCGATCAGATTCTTATTACAAGGCTTGTGGGTAGAGTTTGACATTGCTAGGGCTTGTCATATTGATGAGCAGAAAGATTTCTAGGGCCCTATGCTGGCTCCAATGAATTCGCCATTGTATTTAATTGTCTATACAAATGAAAGAATTCAATTTGCTCAAATTGCATTATTTGCAAAATGATCCTTTACAGGATGGGAGGAGAAGCTATTCTTTGCTATATCCTTTGGCCTTAACATCTGGCATGTTACAATCATTGAATCTCCAAATAGTGTTATTTTGGTGATTTTCTTTGCCATTGCAATTTCCAATCCCTGCCAAAGCGCAAGGTATTTAGCTTGGTTATTGGATGCCATTCCCAACGCCCAAGCATGTTGAGTCTCTATTTGTTTGTCGGGGCATAGGATAACCCCTCCCTCTCTTGCCATCCCTCACACTCTTATCTTTTTAAAAGGTGATAAATTTATTTATTGAAAATAATTACCACTTTTTTTTAAAGCTGAGATGGCACGGATGTTGCGTATCTAATATTGGGTCACTTCCTTCAAACCAATTCTCGTCTGTCGATTTGTTTAGAATTCTATGGACTTTTATGAAAACATTCTCCACCGGCATGTGCATGTCCTCCAAAGCTTCCAGGAATTTGTTACAGTCCTCATTGGATGCCAATCCTTTCCATTGCTTCATGATAAACTTTTGCATAAAGTACTTTTCCCTACGAGGAGAGCTTTAATTTCCCTTGAAGAAAAGCTCGCAAAAGCCATCTATGGCATGGGGATGTATGGCAGGAACTCCACAAATGAAGCGAGCCTGATATAGTACAACACCATCTTTGAGATAAACTAGCAGCCGTCACTGAATAAAACCATGGTTAATTGCAACAGAATTAGCACAGTCTGCAGCTCATGAGGCAACCAGATTCCCCATTCTCACATGACCCGCAACCGAAAAATCTGCTCTGATACCATGTTAACAATTGACAAGAGTGAGACAAGACAAGCAAATTGGTGGGAAAGGTTTAAGCCATTGTAGTGTACTATATTGATCCTAGGATGTGAATTTATAATACATCAATTGACCTTCTAAATCTTCTAGCTCTCACTGACAACTCATCAGTGGATCATGATAACATCTCATCAAGATAAGGATTATACAACTCATGGTCTCGGACTTTGTGACTGTCTAGGGACTTAGTTTGACAACTAGATGTGAATGGGACTTGTAACCATGAACATATGACAGTGCATCGTGGCAGAGAGCCTAGAGCTTCCTTGAGCTAATTACTACATCTATAACATCTCGGAAAGACAGATGCATCCAGCTTAAACAAATCGAACTGGAGTAAGTGAAGAAAGAAATAAAACTGTCTAGGTTGTAGGTTGCATGTGGGACATGGATACACCTTCATAAATATGCAGGATATACAGAATTAGTATTTCCATTTTATTTCTTTCAAACTCTGTTGATCCTTGATATGAATCCTTAAATTTTGGTCTCTACAAGTTTGGCTTGTGGACTGCAAGCCCTGTTATATTGTCCATAGTTTTTTATGCAAAAAAAGATATGCACACTGCTAGCCCTGGTGTACTCTCCATGGTCGTTTATGCGAAACTAATAGAAACGCACCATGTGAAATCGCAAGTTATAGGGCTGTGTATGTCTTAAATACCGTGGTTGATAACGATATGGGAATTAGGGAGAGTTCATAATGTAGCATGGCAACTGAGTTAGGGAGAGTTTATAATGTAGCATGACAACTTTGCGTAAAAATCTCTTCATACAAAGATTCATGCTTTACTAAGGCGGGTTTGATAAACACTTTCCAAGCTATGCTTATTAATCCCATGTTGATGATAGAGCATCACCATTGGACCTGAATTCCATTTGGATGATGCAAAAATAAAAGACAATAGTACCAACAATATGTGTTGGGTGGAGCCTTGATTTAGGTAGGCTAGAAGAACACGAAGCCAAGTATGAAGTGTTTGACACACTTTCTTTGAGTGAGATGATGCTAACAATGGGTTTAAGAATCAAAACAAGTGGATCTTCACCGAACAAGGTCTTTAGTCATTTAGTATCAGTTGAAAATTGTTTTCTTACAACTTTTGATATTAGAGTGAGACTGAATTCTTTTTTCGATGGTTAAAGAATAGTAGAAAGGCTTCTCTTTGAGATCTTTGATCCACAAACAATTTTTGCTGTAGGACCTAATAAAATGTCAAAACTGTTCTTGGTGGAAATATCCTACAAGTCCAGTGACAGACTAATTACCAACGTTAACTTAGGCATGTATATAGATTTACTGTTTAGACTAGTTATAAAATTAATGTGGACATTACACTAGTAAATTTAGTAAAGCACGTGTGAGTAAATTAGTGGTTAAGACTAGTGTTGTAGGAATCATCCCTTCCGGATCAGAAGTCAGATTCGCCAACCATGTGGATCCGTGAGAAAACTACAGATGAAACCACACGCCCAAATTCCAGGACCGTGCTTCTCTTGGAAAATTGTGGTTCTTGAACCTATGGGAACCATGATGGTTCTGTAGGCCGAACTGCAGTTCTAGCACAGTTCCGCCACTCTTCCTGTGCGGTTCCAGAAAGCCTCGCATGGTTCCGCGGGGAGCTTCCCTAGACGCTCGCTAATGGTACATCCTCCTTTATCTTTCATTTTCATCTTTTATTTAAATTTTTAACATTGCCATGAAATGAATTAGGATGTTTGGGAGTGGTTCCAACCTCATCAGAATTCATATGAAGAAAATAGAATTTCATATCCCATTCAAAATTCAATAGACTTAACAGTTTTCAGGATTTCATCTCAATGGGATTGTGGCATTTCATTAGATTATATCCTGTATGAGGGTATGTGATTTGCATTTAATCAAGAGCACGGAGTCTCATATGTACAAATTTTAACTGCTGTAGCCCCATCCCAGTTTCACAGTTCTATATTTAATTTAATGCCTACAACCCACAAATACATATGGGTGATATTTAAATACATACATTGATCTTGAAACATTTAAGGCTACTCTACCAATTTTTTGACATTTTTAGCTGATACAAGAAAATAAGTGCAAGCATTCATCACACATGATACATTTATTTTTGGTCCAATGACCTTGGAAAAAAAACCTACAAGGGGAAAACCAGTCTAAGGAGAATTTTATTAGCTAAATTTCAGAGAAATTTATTTACACAGCATTTAAATAGTTCAAGTACTTATCACCCTTGAAGTATGTGCCAGACCTATGTTACTTGGGAGCGGGAGCGGAAGCGAAAACGGGAGCGGGAGCGACCATTTTCAGAAGCTCTTGGTTTGGGAGCGAATCCCGGAGCGATTTTTTAAAAATATATATATATTTTATATTTTTTAATTTTTGA
>APFE030710265.1:56758-72117 GCA_000404065.3 Pinus taeda | reverse complement strand
AATACGGTCAATTGTTTCAAGTAATGCTTCTGCAATGTTGATGGTGGTCTTGAACTTGTCTGAGTAATCATGTGCAGTGAGAAATATTGGACCATTAACAGACACAGCAAGAACACTTATCAATGGCTTGCCTTTACATTTGTCCATCCATCGGATACGATGGACACCCCATGCTCAGTCCAAGCACTTGTCATTCTATTCAAAGAATGTGATATTTTTGCTTTTTCATGATCAAGTCCAATGGTTCTTGCCTTGTCATACCCAGGGCTCTTGTATCCTTTAGGGGCATCATTTATGGTAGAAACCATTTCGTGTCAATAAGGTGAGCGAAGAACATTGAATGGTATTCCACATGCATAGAGAAACCTGTAAACCTTTGAATCCACATCATTCCTACACCCCTCATCAAGGAACTCTGATATGGTTCTATGCCTTAAAGATGATGACCCTGCATATCCACTGCCTTGGGACGATGATGAAGGAGTTCTTTGTGGTTGTGGTTGTGAGCTTTGTTCAAAGAAAGCCCTTGATTTTTTTGATTTGTATTGGGCTTCCTCCTCTTCCCTTATGTATTTGGCTCTGTCCGCTGCTGACACCGCTGGACAAGTTTTGATTCCTATTTGTTTATCTCCATCCCATGGATTTTTCCAGCAGAGGTGTTTTTTGGCACGAGTGTATGAACCTGTGTAATCATTGTTGCAATGGGGGCAATGAAATTTAGTGGTTCCACCCCCTCTCCCTGTTTCAGCCCTGTTAACATATTCACAATGGGGTTTGGGTCTTGTTTTAGTTTTGAGAGTCCATGTTCCCTCCTCCAGGCTCCTCACTGGGGGTTTTTCATGCATTTGGACTTTCTTCACTTCTTCATCCCCTCTTCATTTTGGGCCCCTTTGGTTTCCCTAACTCTCCCAGCACCATAATAACCATAAAAGGGACCAAAGAAGAGAAAATGCAAGAAATATAGCCAGGTTCCATGGTGTTTGAATATTTGTAGGCTTTTGAATCTGCAAATTTAAATTTAATTTATTTTAGATTAATTTTAATTTAATTTATTTAATTTATTTAGATTTATGATTTTTTTACTAAAACTAAATAAACATAAATTAAACTAAACTAAATTACTACCTAACTAAATTAAACTAACTAAACTAACTAAATTACTAAGTTACTTACCTCTTTGCAGGCTTGCTCCAATGTTGTGAAAATTGCGATCGGGATTAAATCGGTGCGGGGAACAAATCGGAAAAAGTCGGAAAAATCGGGAAAAAATCGTTCGGTACAAAAATATTCATTTTTTTCATTTTGTTTTCAATTTTTTTAATATCTAAACCATCTACAACATAAAATAAATACATTGACGCATAAATATGATAAAAAAACTAATATATAAGATGTTTAATATCATTTCTAGCGCTAAAATCACACATAACATTGAATCATGTCCTGAATAGTAAGTCCCGATTCCTGAGTCCCAACTCAGCCTCAAAATATCAACAAAAAATATGATAATGTATCTCATCATGTCATAATGTCATATACAATAAAATGAAAGTCTAATCCTATTGATTTCCTCTGCCCCTCTTGTGAGAAAATGCCACAGCTTTCCCTTTCCCTTTCATGGTAATGTTAAAAATTTAAAAGGAGGTAGACCACGTCCTCTACTGGTGGCAGGGCTGGAACCACTCTCAAACATCCTGAGTCATTTCATGGTAATGTTAAAAATTTAAAAGGATGAAAATGAAGATTAAGGAGAATGTCACTTTTACTTTAAGAATTTAACATTACCATGAACAACATATCCATACTAGGGCCTAGACTTGATCATCAAGCAACTGAAAAACCAAAAAAAAGTTTATAAAATCGTGCTGCCCCGACCCCCACGATTTTTTAAGAAAAAATCGGCAAAAAAAATCCAAAAAATCGCGATTTTTTTCAGTAAAAATCGCAAAAAAAATTTAGGCGATTTTTTGGTTTATTTATCGCGATTTAATCGGCAAGGTGAAAAAATTGCGATTTAATTGCGATTTTCACAACATTGGCTTGCTCCTTGCTCCTCCGTGCTTGCTCCTCGCTTCTCCTCGCTCCTTTGCTCTTGCTCTCCAAGAAACTCAACTCATTCAAGTGATAATGAAATTTTTTTAGCCCCATTGGGGTTTTAAAACAATTTTTTTTTTAAATTTGATTTTTTTTGGCGTCCGCGGATTTTTTTTTTCCGCCAGATCACTTCCGGCGCCGCCCGAAACGCTCCTGGAGTGAAAATTTAAAGCCCGGGAGCGATTGCTACCTGATTGCTCCTAGGCTGTAATTTTCGCTCCGGGAGCGACGCTCCCAAAAATGGCAGGGAGCGGAAATTTTCTTATCGGGAGCGCGCTCCCGACCCGCTCCTGCCCGAATGCGGATTGGGAGCGAGTTCGAGGGGGGGGGGGGGGGGCGCTCCCCCACAACATAGTGCCAGACTCCTTAATGAAATTGAACTGCTGCTCAGAATGATGAACATCTGACAGACCTGTTTCCTCACTCAGAAATTAAGCTTCTGCTCCAACAATCTCTGTCTGGAACACGTGTTACAAGTCTGCACATATTTCCACGAATTTTAGCCTCTGCTCAGCCTGTGTAAACCTTGATTTCTTGAGCTGGAACTCAACAACTTTACCACAAATTGCATGTTCAGTCAGGTTGTCTACTCAGCCTTAAACTCGAGCCACAGACCCTTTTTTCTCTGCCACGGAATGAGGGCCTGTCTGGTGCATTTACGGCTGAATGAAGCCCCTTAAAACTTGCTCTGACCCTCCGTCCTCAGCCACCCAAAATTTACGTTGAAGAGTCTAAGTCTTCTTCAAGTTTTGAGCTGCCATCACTGCTTGGGATTCACTGAACTCTCCTTTGAGCTGTGCGTATTAACTTTCACCAAATTTCAAGAGCATATTAGTTTCAAATGAACAACTTGCCTCTAGGGCTATTAGACCAGTAAGCCTGGTTGTACAGTGGCAATCCTTTCATTATGAACACTGACAATTTTATATAAGATTGCAACAACAGTCAAACCCGAAATTAATCAATCTGTCCCAATTTACAAGCTGTTTGTAATCTAAGACTTGTTAACTAGGACCTTTATTACTTAAGCTATTCTACCAAGCTTGCTTACGGTTGTTTCCTTCCACTGCGGCTTCAATTGTTCCAAATTTGGATACTGCTACCAAATTGGGATCCTTCTTGCTATTTCCTTCCACTGCAGCCTCAACTGTTCCAAATCCTGATATTGCTACTGAACTGGCATACTCGTGAGGGTTCTACTACCACTTGTGCCCTCAAAAACCCTGTGTTACTGCTCGGACAGAATCAATGTATTGCCCTTACCTGATCTGTGGTACAAGGGTCACTCGTTGATGTACTGAGCTGACTGGGAGTGCGAATAGGTCCTCGCTCCTGCTGAGGTTGGTTGCCGCAGAGCAACCCTCACCAGACTTCGCTCAGACTACCACAACTTGATCAAACGCTTGCTTGGCTGCCCAGATCAAGGCCAGACCTCCCTCAGCCACAAAAATGTTACGCATAGGACTGGAAATATAGCTGTTGTCCTAATTCGGATGCCTGAACTGAATCTGTGCTCCTTAAAGTTTCATTGTCCTTTATTACAAAATAGTTTTCAAACAAACAACCCCTGACTTCTCTTCTTGAATGCCAGAAAGTCCAGATGAAGAAAATGCCTCAGAGAACTATGCCAAACAGTTTAGAGAAAGAGATAAAGGATTAGCTAGGGTGGGATCATCATCACCCAAACTAATCAAAAGAAGGGGTCTTAAAACCCTTAGAGCCTCAGCTCAAAAAAGCAGAGATATCCAACCAATCAGTGATGAGAAAATGATTTCTCCTCTCTTATTTATAGATTCCTTATGGGGTCTCTTCTCCTTATTTTACCCCCCAATTCTGGCTTCCTTCACAAGTTTTGCCCCAGTTACCCCAAATTTACCCAATGTTGCCCCAATACATTGAATAATGAGTTTCCCCCTTTATCATTAACTATAGTGTATGGGGTTGGATAGGCTACTTCATCCTCCTTTGGGCAATTAATCAATAGGGAACATTATAGTTCCCCCTTCCGACATTGCTTGTCCTCAAGCAATTGCAAGTTTTGGTGCTGCAAAATTTGCCCTTCAAACAACTCTTGAATATGGAATCTTCCTGTGTTGAAACTTGAATGGCGTGCACGATATATATCTGCTACTGTTTTATATGAACATTCATTGTCATCATCAATGGCTGTGTAATGTTTGTTTTTCATGCGATTTAGATCCTCATGGAGCCTATTCAATAATGCAATTAGGAATTCATGTGCATCCTCTTGATTATAACCTGCAAACTTGTACAACTATTCTTCAACGTCAATACTTGTAGCATTGGTGCACTCGTCAAGGATGCCAAACTTGGGATTATGAAAAAATAATTGAACCATACCAAGCCTCTATTGTTCACCCAGAGATAGCATATCTTCCCCATTAGTAGAGGTATCCCAACCCCTTCTCTTTCAAGAAGATAGACGAGTCTAATATTCTTTAAAATACTTCCTAATTGTGCATCCAGTATCTCTGCAACATCATAGTCACCATCGTCATTCTTTTCATCATCCTTCTTCCACTCTCTGGATTTTGGCGTGTGTTCATCTGTAACTTTGGATTCGGGTTGATTTGTGGATGACACAATCTTCTTATGATTTGTGCTTGCTTCCAAATTATTCTCTTTCTCAAGTGAGACTTTGCCATAGCTTCCCATCTCTTCTTCCACTTCCTTTGACACCTGCATAGCAACCTTAAGTGCATCTTTGCCTAGAAACCTGTACACGGACTCCCTTACAATGTTATTTATTCATTTCAGCCCTTTCCTCACCTCCTGGATTTCCGTTCGTTTCATCAATGGAGGAAGAAATGTTCACTGAAGTAGCAGCATCACTCTTAGACTGTATGGAGTCTGGACAGGTTGGCTGGATTTTTCTTGTCTTCCAATCCAATCTCTCCAAGAGTATTGCAATCTTTAGAGGAGTCTGGTGCACCATTATTTTCATTGTTTTTGTTTTCATATAAGGATTTGTCTGGAGCCGAGGATGTAGGCACTGTAATCGGTGATCCACAGATTTCCTATCATCAGACTCCAGAGGCAGGCCAGGTCCCAGGACTTCCTTCAAGTTCCCTCTTACAGGGCTTGGGTTCCAAACATTGTCCTTCACTTGATCTCATTCTTTCATCTGACTGACCAAGATCAGAATTCGGTGCTACAGTCATTTGCATTTCAGGCACTCCATCAGAACTAGGTCTGATATATTTAGAATTTTCCAGGACATTCTTGGCATTATGATTCTCATATTTGTCAACAATGTCCTCTGAAAGGTTCTCATGTTCTTGAATCAATTTGCCTGCTCGTCTTCTTATGTCTCTCTCACTTTGTGTTCGTTTACAAGTATACTCTGTTGAAGTTTTATCTGGTAACCTCTCTTGAATTGAAGGCTTAATATCTGTGTCATGCTCAATGTTTCTTCCTGACCCATATCTTTCTGAGAAATGATTTCCTCTGAATGCCATCTCAGAATGCTCACAAAACAGTTCATTTACCAAGTGTTGATATAGTTGGTTCACGTGAAGAAAGTTCCTCATTTGGTGACATCCATCCATGGCATGGTTTCCTCCCCAGTGGCACAGTTAACCTTTCCTTCAACAAGACTGTTTTTGTTGGACAAGAAAAGGGGCACTTCTTGCCTTTGAATTTTACAGGTTGGAACTGACATATTTTGAAGGCAATTAGCTGGAATTTCACCTGGTTCCAAATCTTCTGTTAATGCATGAGAATAGGAAGTGGCACTTGCTAGCACAATAGGACTGAGAAAGCTTCTTTGCCCATATCCATCACCATCACTATCTTTCTTAGATTGCTTCTGTTTTTGTTCAGGTGAGCAGAATTCATAGTTGTCAATTTATCAGCCTTCTTTAATTAAATCAGTGATTTTTTTTCAGGTCAACCTATAACTTAATCCCATTGTCACACTCAACGGAGTACCAAGAAGAACCTTCAGGAGATGTGTTGATAACCCATTATCAGAGGAAACTAAGTCTGTATTAACAGTGAGAGTTCTCTTCATTTCAAACTTATCATTTATGCCGGCCAAGCTATTGAAAGTTCCTTTACTACCAGTACCTTCACTTACAATGACTCCAACAAGTTCCTTAATTGATAAATCATTTCTATATTTCCTATATGTACTGTCCTGTGTTTTGGGTCTCAATGAGGGAAACCTCATTTAACCATTCACAAGTGAATTCATTGCTGTATTTGACTGGGGTATTTAGAGCTGTCACAACTACTCTGACTGATTGTTTCAACAGTAAGGTCTTTGTTAGTAATGACTTTATCCGAGTAATCTGTGTTACTCTGGTGAGAAGCGTGATTTGTGAAGTCAGTAGCAACATAAAATAGGAGATTCTCCATACTCGCATCACCTACCCCTCCATCAGGTGGGTCCTCTTGAACACTGATGTATGCTTGACAATCTCTGTCATTTGCTTTACATTTTCTACAAATATCATCACTCTTTTTATCAACGAAATCCATTTCAACCTCTGATGAAATTACCTGGGCTTGATCATTACAGTCATCATTTACAACCAACAAACCATCTTTCCTTATTACTTTTGTGTTTTGTCTCAATGATCAGTTGTAACAAACAATGTTCCTTCTCTTGATCCTTGATGAGGAATTTTGCCACTACTAAGATGTCATTTTCTTCTGCAATCTGTCTTAAGAAAGTTTGAATTATCTGTTTAATCCTCCAACCTTGTTATCAGGTTTTCCAAAAAAGAAGCATCCCTGTATACAAGCAAACACTCCATTTCAATTTCACCATTCTCTGTAACAGCATGTGATTCAAGCTTGGTGGGTTTCTCTACTACATACTCCAATGGTGGATTTCTCTGTAACAGAAACCAAGGTTCAGATTGCCTCCCCCCATCTATTACATGGCCACAGGCATTGTCCTCAATTTCAAAGTCCTGGGGTTGAGGTTTGCAATTCTCGTCCAGCTTGTTCTCTTCACGTGACACACTCTATTTCTTTGAGCTTGCAGGTCACATTAACTGAGGGTGATAATTCAAACTTCTGTTTCTCCATTGAGATACCCTGAGATTCAAACTCATGGTTCTCATCAACTAAACACGGGAATTTAGTATCATTGGCTGGATGCTGACCATTTGATAAATGCTGGTCAGGCTTCTCATCATTCCTAGACTTATTTTGAACCTCACTGTTTGTAGAGTCATGATTACTCTTAGTACCCTAGATATTTGAAAGGCTTGTCCCTTTCACTGGATCCTGCAACATGTGTTCCACAAACAGGTATTGATGAAGGTCACGGATAGGGTTAGTCCAAAATCATTCCAATTCCTCATGACTGCTTTCTGCTGCGTGCCCTTACCATAATCTCTGGGCCTACCTTCGTACTTAATGTCACAGAATTCTTGAAACTTTAGATCTTCCCAAGTATCCTCTCCTAGCATTTAATATTCCCTCCAATAATCTGAAATATCTTTGTTCTGTTCTGGTGGCCTACAGTTTCCTGTTTTCCACCCATCTAGGAATTGGGGAAGCCAAGGTCTTGGAGTCTTCTGACTAGCTGTCCCAGTGCTAATCTGTCCGAGGGTATGAGGCTGAAGAGGAGCATGGTAATCATTTCCTTCTCCACTAGATCCATTAACTATAGTGCTACTCGCATTATTCACAAAATGGGCAAGAAGCTGAGTAGTCAGCAGTTATATTTTGCATGGTTTCTTCCAGAGACTACTTCCTGTCTTCCTGTCCTCCATTGAAGCCTTCCTTGAAGATCCTGGGTCACTGATATCAACCCATATGCCCACAGGCTGGCAGGCTGCACAACTCTGATACCATTGTAATGTTCTTAGGGAATTTTTGCCCTTAGGATTATAAAGAATCCCAAAATACTTTGACTAATTTTCAGAGTCTCCCATTCAATCCCAAATAGATAAAGAGAATCACAATCATATAGCCAAGCAGTAGGGTTTCACCAAATTTCAAGAGAGGATATTAGTTTCAAATTAACAACTTGTCTCTAGGTCTATTATACTAGTAAGCCTGGTTGTACAATGGCAATCCTTTCAATATGAACACTGACAATTTTATAGAAAACTGCAATAACAGTCAAACCTTAAATTAATCAATCTGTCCCAATTTACAAGCTGTTTGTAATCTAAGACTGCTTAATCAAGGCCTTTATGACTTCAGGTATTCTATGAAGCTTGCTTATTGGCTGTTTCCTTCCACTGCAGCTTCAATTGTTCCAAATATGGATACTGCTGCCAAACTGGGATCCTCGTTGCTGTTGCTTTCCACTGTGGCCTCAAATGTCCAAATCTTGATACTGCTACCGAACTGGGATCCTTGCTGTTCAAGATGGGGAGGCTTCTGCTACCACTTGTGCCCTTAAAAACCATGTGTTGTTGCTTGGACAGAATCAACGTATTGCCCTTACCTGACCCGTGGTACAAGGGTCACTTGTTGATGCACTGAGCTGACTGGGAGTGCGGATAGCTCCTTGCTCCTGCTGAGATTGGTTTCCATAGAGGAACCCTCACTAGACTTCACTCCTTGGACTGCCACAGCTTGATCAGACCCTCGCTTGGCTGCCCAGATCAAGGCCGAACCTCACTCAGCCACAGAAATGCCACACTGAGGACTGGAAATAGGGCCGCTGTCCTAATTCAAATGCCTGAACTGACTCTCTGCTCCTCAAAGTTTCACTGTCCTTTATCGCAAAATATTTTCCAAACAAACACCCCAAAACTTCTCTTCTTGAATGCCAGAAAGTCCAGATGAAGCAAATGCCTTGGAGAATTATACCAAACTGTTTAGAGAAAGAGAGAGAAGATTAGCTAGGGTAGGATCTTCACCACTGAAACTAATCAAAAGAAGAAGGGTTCTTAAAACCCTCAGAGCCTCGGCTCAGAAAGACAGAGATATCCAACTAATCAATGATGAGAAAATGATTTCTTCTCTCTCTTATTTATAGATTCTTTATGTGGTCACTTCTCCCTATTTTTATTGCAAGGGGTTACAAGTTTACCCCTATTTACCCCAAATTTACCCAATCTTGCCCCAAAATATTGGATAATGGGTTTCTCCCTTTATCATTGACTATAGCCTGTGGGGTTGGATAGGCTACTTCGTCCTTCCTTGGGCAGTTAATCAATAAGGAACATTACAAAAGCATCCCAAATCTGCTTTGCAATCTTGTTACCCTTGTTGTGATGAACAAGGTCTAGCTCAACACAAAGAGGGATCAACCCTAGGGCTGCATCCTTTTTCAAACATACTATATCATAACTATTATCATCTTAAATGGGAAGCAGTTTCTCCAAATACATCCATAAGCCTTTGCTTCGAAAAAGGGCTATCATTTGATCAGTCCACATATGGTATTTGGCCCCATTGAGAATGGGAAACAACCATTATCCATCCGTAACACTGGTGCTACTCTTTAAAGTTGCATTAGATTGTCTGTGAGAAGAAAAACGGAGTGCGTCGCCCTGAAAGACAACATAGGTCTGCAAAATAATCCCTTAAATCTGCTGGAAAAGGCCAATCAACAATAATGGAAGGAGGTCACTGGTGGAAAAAATGGTAATAACCTTAGAATCTGTTTGCTGGCCAAAAAGGGATCGCAGAAACCCTAGTTTCAGATCTGAAATGACTCAAATAGAACTGAAAACTCTAGTTTCAGACCTGAATCAACCTTGAAAAATTGCCGGATAGAGAAAGAAGTTTTCTTCGAATTCAGGCTTCTGTGATCCATATTGGACAATTAAGAAAAAACTTTCAGTAATAATCACATAAGAGAAGTTTTGTTGACGTGGTTCGAACGTGTTTCGAGCCATCCAGTGTGGTTCATCGTCAGGACAAGATTGAGAAGCAGATCTCGGCACTAGATTAAATAGAGAGAGCAATGTAGAGACCCTTAATAATGTTAACGGTTATAATAAACAGCTAGTTTTTGAAAAAATAATGTTTTAATATATAACATCAATTACTTAGATCAAATTATATTAAATAAGATCAAATATTAAGTTATGGTTCGATATTTAGTCCAATAAATAGACTAATAGTTTGACTAAATATTGAACCATAACTTAATATTAGTCAAACTATTAGTCTATTTATTTGACTAAATATCGAACCATAACTTAATATTTGATTTGATTTAATATAATTTGATCTAAGTAATTGATGTTATATATTAAAACATTATTTTTTCAAAAACTAGCTTTTTATTACAGTGTTGTGAAAATCGCAATAACATTGCGATAAAATGAAAAAATCGCGATTTTTTCCCCTTGCCGATAAAATCGCGATAAATAAACGAAAAAATCACTAGGATTAGACTTTAGTTATTTTCTTCATTTTATTGTATATGACATTATGACATGATGAGATACATTATTATATTTTTTGTTGATATTTTGAGGCTGAGTTTTGACTCAGGAGTCAGGACTTACTATTCAAGACATGATTCAATGTTATGTGTGATTTTAGCACTAGAAATGATATTAAACATCTTATATATTAGTTCTTTTATCATATTTATGTGTCAATGTATTTATTTTATGTTGTAGATGTTTTAGATATTAAAAAAATTGAAAAAAAATGAAAAAAAATGAATATTTTTGCACCAAACAGTTATTTCCCGATAATTCCGATTTTTTCTGTTTTTTCCTCGCGCCGATATTATCCCAATAACGATTAATGCAACATTGGTTTATTATAACGGTTAACATTATTAAGGGTCTCTACATTGCTCTCTATATTTAATTTGGTGTCGAAATCTGCTTCTCCATCTTGTCCTGACGATGAACCACACTGGATGGTTCGAAATACATCGACATAACTTCTCTTATGTGATTATTAGAGAAAGAAGTGTCCACACTAAGTTTGATTCCATGTTGTGATCATAAGGAGATTGTAGATCTATGGTGAACACTTCAGCAAACCCTAATCCAACCAGGAAAAACACATCAGAAAAATATAAACAACACTTCAATAATGAGTACAACAGAGATGAACCCATACGATGTGCTTGAAAGAGAAATCCAGCACAAAACAGATGAGATTGCTGTCCAATCACAAGTGCTCAGGAGAGGAGTGCTATAGGTTGGCTGCCCTTAATCCTTTATCAATATAACAGTTTGAATTAATGATTTACAAATGAGAAGGGTGATTTATTTATACATATCCATTAGAGTTTAGGGTGTTAACCCCAAGATTGTGTTTAGGCTGACCTGGTCAAATATAGGAAAATACAATAAAGTGGGTTACTACCCACATGTAGGCTCAATAAAGCCACTAGTACGTCAAATAGAGGGTTGGGATGTGGCCTCAAGTGAATATTAACCATAACTTCATCATGGAGATGTTAGATTGGTTGTATGCTTGTCTTGGGATCAGTGCTAGCTTCCAGGGAGGCACACTTCTTAAGGAATCCCTGTTATAATTAAAGTAATTTTCATGTGTATTGAGATAGATCTTGCCCTATGGGCTGCTGAAATGATCTTTGCTTGAATTCTTTACACTGCCTAAATTCTTGAGTTTGCCCAGTAGTGTTGAGCAGATTTGAAGTTTCTGGCAGCGCTGTTGAAGAAGTTAGTTTCAGCTCTAATGCTCAAAACTCTATGAAGTAGATCTGTAGTTCTGTAAAAGTGAGGTGGAAATTTCAGGTTAGGCAGATTTTCAAATTTTCTACAATGGGGGAATACAAAGGTTCACATGTAGTAGGTTAGCCCAGTGATGGGCCTACATGAGCAATGAGTGAGAACAAGCATATCTAGAGGTCAATAGAGTCGTTATTGTACACGTTGGCTTATAATTATAATATTGGGATGTCACTTTGGGGATCTCTTTTCTTAATCTCTGAGAAGTTATTAACTTATTACGTATTACTTAATACCAATACTTCCAGGGGCTGTGCTCCACAAGCATATCTAGTGTACATTATGTATATGCAGTTTTATCACTTGTTAATCCGTCTAGTTCTAAACTGTAAGTTGTTATATTTTGTGTAGAATTTGCAAGTATGCTTTAGCGTTGCCATTTGACTACCTATGCAGTACCTTTCGTTTTGGAGGACGACTAACCAAATTATACCAACAAACATATAGTGAGATAGTATGAAATTCCTTATAATATTGTGGCTGTCCAAACTAGATTTCATATATCTTGTGAATGTCTGCAGGAGCACAAGAACTTGTAAGGGAACTACGCGCTGCAGAACCGGGGGATCCCATAAACTCTGTGCTAGGTGGCATTGCCAGTGGTGGTTTTCTTGGTCGCATTCAAGGTTTGAGGCATTTTTTCATATTCTTCCATTCTTCGTAGTCATGTGTTTTCAAGGCCATTTAGTTTTTTCCTCTATATTTTTTGTTCTTTTTATTAATTCCCCTACTTTTATATACGCTGCTAATAATTTGATTGTACAAAAGTATTTCAGGTGGCAGGCCTAGAGTCTTTCAATATGCCTTCATGTTTGCATTAGTTGGCACAGGGCTGCAATTTGGTGCAAATAAATTTCAAGAATATCGATCACAGCCGTATTTAGAATCTACAACCACAGATGCATTGAGCGAGGCTGAAAAACCAAGTGAAAAGAAATGGTGGTCTTGGCCAGAGTGGGCACCCATCCAAAAGCTAGATGAGGAAGCGGCAGCAAAGCGAGCTCAGGAAAGAGATCTCCATATTCAAAGGACCATAGATAAACTGAAGAAAGGAGAATCCTCGTAGATGGGTATGCCCTTTAACATCTACCTTCTCCTTTTCGTTAGAACTATAAGGCTGAATTAAGCAAATGAAATAAGTTACGCATTTCAGATGGGCTTTGGAAATTCCAAGGTTCAACTAAGAGGGACTCAGCAGCTGGGCTATGTACATTGAAAGATATGTTCCATGTGAGGCTCCTCTTTTCAAAGTTTGTTTTCTTGGTGCCCACTTTAATCTGTTATTTATGCTATTCATTGTCTTATCTATAACACAGTTTGAGTGCCAACTGGGAGTTGGGAATATACATTACAACATATGACACAAATTTTATAGTTGTCATGAATATTTTAATTAGTCAAAGAACAGACAGATCCTTTATTAAAACTTGTGGTACCTATTTCATAACCTCTTTTGTTCAATTTGCCTAAGTTGTTTTGTGGCGCATTAGATTTATTTTATCATAAAAGAAAGGGATGGTTGTAAATATCCCATCCTTGAAACATAGTCATCAATAAAATTGGCTGCTCCACATTGTAGCAGCGTTTTTTTCATAAGCATGGCGACTCTGCGCAAGACAGGCACGCATGGTTGCTTTCTTATATTAATTTATTTGCAACACAACTAAAGTTGCCAGAATTACGAACGATATTGTTTACATATACGGCTTAGCAAATGGAAGTTAATGGGCATAAAGGTTTGTTTCTCAAAAGATTGGGAATGTACCCTTGAAAAGAAAGAAAGAAAGGCAGATGTTTTATCGAGTTAGGTAAGACCTCTCAGTCAGGACCTGGCTTGCTTGAGAAGAGCTCAGTTCAGTTATGAAAAGATGAACATCATTTTAGAAGGAAAGGAAGTTGATTTAATACACTTACGGAAACGAAGTTGATTTAATACACTTATACATTGCTCTTTACTGAATTGAATGTTAAACTAGTATTTTCACATATTCGTGAAAAGAAACGCTGAAGCCTGCGAGTGTGGCTGAGAGCTGTACGAATGGCGAGATGTCACGGCGCCCGTCCTTCGAGTGGGAGTCCTGATGTCCACACTCTCATTCTCTGCTCGTACACAAAACGAGCTGAGCTGAAATTCTTCTCACTGCAGGCTTTATGGCCATGGCGATGGACGATCACAGAAATTTTGAGAGCACCGTGGTTTTCTCTGGGGTAGGGAGGTCTAGGGTGGGGAAGCCTAATTATGGATTCGACATCTTCACCGTCGACCTCCCTGCAAATCTCTCTGCGCATTCACAGCCCAAATTTCTGAACGATCACTTACTCACCGATTCCAAATCGATCAATAATAACAATGGCCAGTTCGTTCCCCCTCTGACGCCAAGCTCCTCCTGCTTCGAGAAAATGTCACCAACGCCAAATCCATCAATAAATAACAATGGCAATTCGTGACCCCTTTGACGCCAAGCTCCTCCTGATTCGAGAAAATGTCGATGCCGATATAATTCGCGCGTCCAGGAGAAAGGGATCGTTCAACTGAAAACCTCTTATCTTTTGTCCAACTGCTTTTCGATGTTTAATGATTTGCCAATATCTGTCTACTGTAGAAGATTCATAAACAAAAATCAAGAAAATAGGATGAATAAAAACAATGCAATTCTCCTCCGTAACCACCAAATAAGTTAGAATTTTATAGACGTTTAACAGAACACAACACAGGGCTCGTATGGTGGCGAACTATGGTAGTCCCCAATAAATTCAGCTGCATATTACCACTTATCCTAGAACTTGGAGAATATCAATTCGTCAAACTTATCTCGCGATTTCAAATCCGATGGAGTTTTTCACTTGCGGAACAGAGCCTAAACATTACATTAACTGATGCTTTCCTGCAAAACTGAAGCCAAAAGTTGTCATGTATTTTGTTCGGAAATGCTCACCTCAGAAAACGTAGGTGGCAATGTTACCACATCTTTCATCCAACGAAAGATCTCAATGGATTGAGCTCGATGAGGCTTTGCCTCACGACACTGTAACTAGATTAAGTGGCGGCCGACGAATCTAGCTAGAGTGTGGTGAGGGAAAGACTATTGGTTTTTTAAGAACAGACAGCAAATTATTTAGATCATGTTTGCGAGAAAGATTATATAGAATGAGCCACAAGAAGAGATCAAATCATTCGCATTTAGGATTGCCTCATATTTGTAAATCCCTGGTTCGAATATGTTAATAGCTGTTAGTTCTCCACCTTGGTGGACACAGGCGATTTCCATATTTGAAAATAATGGTTACACCATAATCATCGTGAAAGGGTCTAGGTATTTACTTGTGATAGCATTATTATCAAAGTTGTGGTAATATTACATTGTTGGAAACAATAGATAGGGATTCCTTTTCAAAAGTACAAACTATTTTTAAAATTGTAATTGGTATAAGATATTTTTAAAAAGTCTTACTTAATTTTTTTTGTTTTTGTTTTTCAATGGTTTGGTTTTTTTTAAGCAATTTTTTGGGTAAATTTTTGTTAAATTTGTTGGGATGACAAGTTTGAGTTATGAAATATGTACCATTCTAGTGCTAAAGAAGTTTGTTTATTAGAGTTGAATA